>CAJNIZ010027691.1:0-10959 GCA_905231905.1 Symbiodinium pilosum
CCCCCCCTAAGCCCCCCCCCCCACCCCCTCCCGCATTTCAGGCTGTAAGGGAGAAAAGAAGAGGGTTTTCACCCTCTCCGTTACTGAAACCATCCAACACGCCCCCAAGGTCGGCGGATGATGAAGCTATTATCTTGCGGTCAAACCCTAAACCCTTCACCCGAAAACCTAACCTACTAGTTTAAGTACTGGGGTGGCCGGGGCAAACCCAACTGGAATCCCTAAACTCTTTTGTTGCAAATCTCCTCTCACAAAACTTCGGCACATACTCAAATGTACACACTTGCTGAAAGCTTGCTGCGACAACTTGGGCTGCAAACCAAGACTCAGAGTTTAGGATTGAGGGTTTAGTGTTTTGGGATCAGAAATGGAGAAGCATATGAAAGCTACGGGAGGATTTAGGGTTTAGGTTTTACGGCTTGTTTACCTTCAGGAATGTGGTAGTTTCCCAAAATAATGAGGGGAACCCACTGTAGACCCCAAAATATTATAATCTTTAATATTGGGACCCCCCAAAAAAGTATCCCTAACTTTGGGAAACCCCCATGTCAGTAATCCATATATCGATAGTCTTCGGGATGTAGGGGTATTGGGGTTATGTTAGGGTTATATTGGGGTTTTATTAGGTCTATATGGGAATGATGGCAAAGAAAGTGGAAACTACGATAATGGGTTATATGGGGTGTATATATATATATGTATATATATATATATGATTCTGTGAGAATCTTGGATACTCCAGCCTAGTCTCCTATGAACCAAGTCTACTACACCTCAAGACCGTCACTCGATCATCTGGGTGCTAGCAATGTTGTGCAGGTTTGCGGGTTGCTGATAAGAAGTTTAAAGCTTATGTTACCTTCATATGCATACGATATAAGGCTTTCCTCATGATACTGCCAAAGCCCTGTAATAGTTCACCGGTTTCGTACCATAGCCTAAATGGATCTAAATGGGAACTCTACTAGGGGTTATTAAGGGGATACTAGGAGTTTAGACTCTAGCTCAATTTTTGTTCATGGCTTGTGCAGGCCTAGGTTGCAGCTGGCGTGGCCCGAATATCGGACCAAGAACCAAGAATTACTTTGCTGTAGGGATCTCAGTCTGCAAGCATGACGGATTCCCCAAATTAGTGGTGTTGTGTGTGTTGTTCTTTGTCTTTTTTCTCAAACATTTGCAGGGCGCCTATCAACAAGGAGTATAGTATGTGGATCTATGTGCGGGCCCCCCTCAATGTATGGAAGCCACCGCATATACTAGTTGGGTTCTAAAGTTGGCCACTTACAGCCATACTTCAACCCCAAACCCTGAACCCAAACCCTACCTAGACCCCCCAAGTACCGTAAAATAGGGTCTATATGGCTTCTATTGAGGGATACTTAGGCTCTATAGACGGTACTTGGGGGGTCTAGGTAAACCCTAAACCCAAACCCTAAAGCGCCCCGGAGGCGGGGCTAAACCCCAAAGTCCCGACGTGATGGCCTCTTCCAAATCCCGACGACCTCATGTGAGCTGTAGTTTAAAGTCGTTCAAGGGGGTTATTTAGGAGATTAGATGGGGACTACTATGGGGGTTATTGGGGGGATACTAGGAGTTTAAACTATAGCTCATGTGAGTTGTAGTCTACACTCCATGAAGGGGGTTATATAGAGGCTGTTCACGGTTGAGGGCAGTATCCAGGTTCTGCCTAGCTGGAACTGTTTTTTTCTTGAGGTAGCCTACGGTTTACGGCGAGATTTGGGGTTTGGGGTTTTGGGCAGTAAGCAAGTTTTCGTGTTATCTGCAAGACGTCTTTTAGCCACCTGTTTTCATCCTCCACAATCCGAGAGGTTCCTAAGGGGCGCCATTTTGAGAAACCTCCAACTCCGTGGACGCTTGGCAAAGCCAATTCCATCCACTTGGAGGTGCCTTGGGGCTCATGACCCCCTAAACCCTTAAATCCCTAGACCCCTAAGCCCTTCCAACCCTAACACCTAGAAACTAAACCCAAAGCTCCTACACCTTAAGCCCAAAACACTACAGAATCTTTGACGAGATCAAGGAGTCCCTAAGGGTTCCATACGAGTTCAGAGGCTTCTTGAGGTTTGGTTTTCTGTTTAGAAGGGTGGAGCTTTCCCGTAAGGCCCCATGATATGTAGACCTTTGAAGGCTTTCTTCATGCGAAGTTAGTTTTGTATAGCTGCTGAACAACAGGCCGGCCTGGGTGCTGTATACTGGATGTTTGAAGGACTTGACGTCTCAATATTTGGGCGTTCGGACCCTTAGGGAGACTTTAGGCAAAACCCTGAGCCCTAGAGCCAAAACCCAAAAAAGTGTTTGGACACTTAAGGAATAACAGCAAATGATTGCACACCCTACAGGGAAGAGCCCATGAGTTATGGTGTGGGCTTCAAGTAGCTCATAATGGGGATGGGTAGGCTTGTACTTCCCATAAGTCGCAGTTATGGGATTCATTCGTATAGTTATGTAACTAGCCAGCCACTCCCTGTAGCCTCACCTACACCCCAAACCCTTATCCCTAAATACTTTCCCAGAGAAAGCCAGGGAGTTTCCAAGTGGAAGTCCATGATCACTCATAGGTCCGGGGGTCTGGACAAGCATCCCTCTAGACCACATGAGCCCCTAAGGGTCCAAGGACCCAGATAATAGGGTTTTAGGTCCCAATTACCACTAATATTATGGTATGTGGGCCTTAAAACCACATTATTTGGGTCCTTGGATCCTACATGAGCTATCCCCCTTTAATAACCCTATAATAGGAACCCAATACGATCCCCTATATAACCCCCTTTGACACGTTGAGGAGTTCAGACTATAGCTCGATCAATTGTCCAGGCTGAGGGTTTTAGGAAGCCTTGTGCCGGAATGGGAAAGATTAGGCTTTAGGGGTTTAGGGCTTAGTTTAGGGTGTAAGGAACATTCCCAAGTTCTGGAATTTCCCTTGAAAACCTTAAAACAACATCCTAAGCTGATCCAATTACCTACAGCTTTTATTGGGTTTATAGGTGCTAGTTAAAACCCAACGCTCTAACACCCTATGCTCCGAAACTATAAAGGATCTTCTTAGGGCTTAGGGTTTTGGGGTTAAGGAGATTCAGACCCTAGGCAGGGCAATATCTAGGTTACTAACCAGGTAATGGAGAAGCAGGTGGAACAGAAACTGGACGCACACAAACAAAGGCAACTGGAATTCCACACGCAGTTTACAGTTCAGGGTTTAGGGTTTATAAGGGTTAAGGGCAAGGTACGGAAAGCGCAAGATACAACCAGGTGTTATCTTACAAGCTCCAGACACTTGTACTTTGTTCAGATAGCACTAGCGTTTCTTTCGTAATATACCTAACCCCATCCTACTAATATTGAATACCCCCTCACCCCTAATGTTATATATGGCCCCCAAGATATAGGGTCTCTTCTGGGAAAATATTTATGTTTAAGTGGGCAGGGTGGCCTAACTCGTCAAACCTAAGCTGTGAACCTTAAACCCTAAACATTAAACCCAAAATCTTAAACCTTAAACCTCAAGCCCCAAACCCCGAACCCTAAAGTGTTTCTATTCGTGGTTGTCAAAATTATGATCCCTTTTTGGGTACCCCAAATATTAGGTGCCGTATTATAATAGGATACCCAAAAAGGGACCATAATTTTGACAACCACCCATATACCTAGTCCAGACCCCTGCGTCGCAGTTGTTTTTTTCTTTGCCTCAAGCATCCTGGGTCGCTGCGGGCCTGCTTTGCGCACAGCGTGAAACAAGATAAGGGGATTACCCAAGCCCTAAAAGTAAAAAAAAAAAAACAATAGCCCAAACCCCCTAAAAACAGCCATAAAGGCTATTATTTTAGCTACTTTTGGGGTCCAGGTAGGGTTTAAGGAATAGGCTTTAGGGGTTAGGGTCTAGGGGTTTGTAGATTAGGGTGTATAGGGTGCGTCAAGATAAGCTCTGGTTTCAGGGGATGGGGTTTAGGGGTTCAGGGTTCCATAAAGGAGCGTTTTGGCAACCTCAACCCCTTAATAGTGTTAAGGTGCTGATTTGGGGGGTTGGGGTTACTGTAGACCCCTGATTTATAAACCCCCGCCTCTCAATAGGGATTATCATACGGATCCTAATATTGAGGCCCTTAAAAGGAGGGGGGTTATTAATCATGGGTCTACATTACCCAGTCCTCCCTACTACCGTGATATATCCGCATATACTGTTTTAACATCCCCCCCCCCCCCACAGAAGCCCAGTTTCCATTTCATCTTCCATGTTCTTTTCTACTTGTTTCTCCATTAGTAGCAAATCCCTTACATCCTAGACCCTAAACCCTGCAGTTTAGGGTTTTGGGGTTTGGGTCTCAGGGCCTGGGCGTCAGGAGTTTAGGGTTTAAGGTGTGGGCTCCAAAAAATATCTAGCATACAGTATACTTCGAGCCCAGACGCTTTGCCACACAAGTAGTTTGGAGCTAAGTACAAGCTGTTTGGTTACTTAGCTTCTCAGTGGTCCAACTGCTGCAAGAATGCAACCGCCGCAGCTTGGCTTGCATTGTGCAATTGACGCCTGCTACCCCATGATGGTAACGTTGCTCTTCTTAAATACTTGCAAGCTTTCTCACCCTTACCTGGACCCCCCAAAGTATGTAGAAACATGGCCTTTCGGCACATGCTCAGGGTTAGGGATTATAATAGGGATCCTAATATTAACATTAGTCATGGGTCTACATTAACCCTGGGGTAATAATACCATAATACCTACACTGGGCCCCAATACATATAAATTGTACCTACATGGGCTTTTTGGAGCCCTGAAACAAACCTTGAACCGCAAGCCCAGCGTGGCAGCCGCGAATTGCGGAGTGGATGCACCGAGGCACTTGGATTCAAAGGAAGACACTCAGGAAGATCTGCTGGTAGGTAGTAGACCCATTGGGGTTATATTAGGGTTCTACAGAGATAATGGAAAAGAAATGGAAGCTACTATTTAGGGTTTAGGGTTTAAGGTTTAGGGTTCTCAGGAAGATCTGCAAACAGGTAGTGTAGACCCATTGGGGCTATATGAGGGTTCTATAGACCTAGACCCTCCTCCTACCCTCTATTAGGGCCTAGGTACCCACTAGTAGGGACCACGTATCCCCAATTAAGGGTACAAGGAGCGTCCTGGGAGATAATGGAAAAGAAAATGGAAGCTACTATTTAGGGTTCAGGGTTGAAGGTTTGGGGTGTAGGTATCCCCACGGGCCACATTCCCAAGGCACTGTCTCAAAATGAATTGAGGAGGACCATTCCCATTCTCCATCGATTAAGATGAGTTTAGGGTTTAGGCCGTAATCTAGATTGCACCCCTGTTTTGAGAGACCTTCTATTTCGCACATGAAAACGATTGTTAAGCACAAAGTTCACGCGCTTGCCTCAGGTCTTAAGTGCGTAAACACTTAACCCTATACTGCGACTTCACCCAACCCCCCCTGAATAGTGGTCTATATAGAAAACAAGTCCAAGTTGGCAGAATTTCAGGTTCCACAATCAGTATGCCAGTAAATGTACGCCTCAAACTCTGTAAGAGGGAACAGACGATTGGTTGAACTTTCCAATCTTGCAAGTACCTAAACCATCCTAAACCCCAAAAGTAGGTAAAATCATAGCCCTAAACCCATAGTAACAGCCCTAAGGGCCAGTAATTTACATACTTTTGGGGTCCAGGTATTCGTACCGATTCAACCTAGAGAACCACCCACGAACTCATGAAGCGTCGTTCTCCAAACGCTGAAGTCTAAGCCTTATATATCCCTAAGGGTCCCAGGATCCAAATAATGGGGTCCCGTTAAAGGGGTTATAGGGGGATATATAGGGATATATGGGACCATATAAGGGTCCAAGGACCCAAATAATAGGGCTTCAGGGCCCAAATACCATCAATATTATAGTACTTGGGCCCAAAAACCCTATTATTTTGGAGGATATCCTTTGTCTACCCCGCATATCCCTGACATCCCCTTTCAAAGGAGTTTCAAGTCAGATTGATCTCCTGCACAGCAGGAACCAGAAACTGAAGAGCCAAAATTGGATCCAGGGTCGAGGGTTTAGGGTTTTAGGGTTCATCTTCCTTCCCAGACCCGCTTAAGGATCCAAAAAATGGAACCCCCAAATAATCCCCTAGTTTCCCCAATGTAGTAATGGGTTAATATAGGAGGTCTGGGTTACAGTCCCTTGTAATAACAGTTGAATTTGTCACGGAAGTGTCTCGTCATATACGTAGACAGTTAAATGTAACAGGAGTGTCTCGTTGTATACGTAGACCCCAAACCCCAAAATTGAACAAATATCAACAGGATGAATCATCTTACCTCGACCTTCTGAATTCAGATAAGAATGCCTCTTAACCTGAAAATGAAGGGTTTAATGAAATGCTGTTATTATTGGCTCTTGACGGTTTTCAGTGATGGAGAACTTGGGCTTGACTGTAGATCTTGACTGGCGGTGTGCCTTTGATTCGTGACCTGAGCTTTTGCGGTTTGCGCGCGGCTCGAAATGAGAACTTGCATTTGCCAAAAGAAGCGACCACAGGGTCCATGTAGGCAAAGAGAATGTGCCTAGGGCGCACAAAAGGTTCCCATGAAACTACTATGTACTGTACTATATGAGCTACCGTCAATATCAGGCTTATTGAGGGACCCTTAACAGTGGACATAGGGGTCCCTCTCATAGTTTAGTACAGTCCCTAAACCAGTCTTTGACAAGGCATCCATGTCCATTGAATTATGCAGGACATACACCTCAAACCCTAAACCCTAAACCCTTCTACACCCCTGAGGCCTTCCCTAAACCCCAAAATCTCATAGAGCAACCTGGGCCCTTTGGGAATTCGGCGCCCCAATAGAGTAAGATTCTATCCTCCCTTTGGGGTATAGTATTCTATATAAGGAATATAATCTTACTAGGTTCAACCAGCAAAAAAAAATTAATATAACCCCCATATAACCCCAATATATACCCTATTATAAAATAGTAGTTTCCATTTTCTTTTCCATTATTCCTATATAATCCCTATAGAACCACCAAAAAACACTACTCAGGTGCTTCAAGTGCTTCGACTACATCGAGCCTGGTCCGGCCTAGCCGAAACCTCAGGGTTTAGGGTTTAGGGTTTAGGGGGGATTGCAGAAGAACGTGTTTGATGGTTAGGGTTTAGGGGTTTAGGGTTTAGGGGTTTAGGGCTTGGGGTTTAGGGGTTTAGGGCTTAAAGGGTGCTAGGTCTACTTAGTAACTGGGGTTATAGGGCCTATAGTAAGGGTTATTAGAGATGGTAGGTAGATGTTACTACGTCCAAGGATCATCCAAGCATGTGTAAGCCCCAAACACCTTGAATCTTTGAACCCTAAATCGAGCCCACTCGACCTTAAGCCCTTAAACCTCCAAACAAGACTGCTGAGGGGTCTAGGGCTCTCCAGGTAAAGCAACCTTGAAGAGGTGTGCTGTACGTGCCTAAGTGACCAGAACAGGCCTCACACACTGTTGATATTGGAAATTGACCGGAAGTATGGTAGTTTACCATGATGAGGTGTCGCATGATTTCCGAGTATTATCGGTACGTCTTCCGCTCAGAGAGTCTCAACTAACCTCATTAATCCTATGCCATTTCAATCAGGGTGGAATGGACCCTAGTCTGTAGACCCTAATCCTAAACCTACGGGGAGTAGGGGAATCCGTCATTATACAGTGGTTGTATAAGGGTTATCGTAGTTTGTAGAGTTTCGGGCTACATGCGAGCAAGATTGTAGGGTTTTGGGCTCAGGGTTTGTCCAGAGTAGCGAAGCTGAATCTAGTTTTTAGGATTTAAGGTGTAGGGTTGAGGGTCAGGGTAAGGTAGCTTTACCTGGAATATGCGTGTCTTGGCTTTTTCAAGGGTCTCGTGTCTCGGTCACTCTACGTAGGGTTTTGGATGTAGGGACTTTTTAGTCCTTCTTCACGAAATGCAGGCTTGAAGGCGAATTTGTCAGCAGTCAAACCATAAAAAAGCTAAACCGATAACCCATCTAAACTTTATATAGGCCCTAAATTGCTGTGGGATTTTGAGTGGCTTGACGCGGGCCCAAAGTGGGAGTCCTGTTACAGGCCCTTACGAACCCTAGCCCTGCATTTTTCAATGGTGGTTTGCACGAATTGAGGGTCCTTTTTTGAGGGTCCTTGTAAACGTATAAACAGGAGAGTAGATTGGGGTATGGAAGGTAGAAACATTGAAGCTATGACCACCTTAAAACCCACATCCCTCTACAGTTTCTATTCTAGATAGGTCAAGTGTTTCGCAAAAAACCCTAAACCCGACCCTGAACCCTAAATCCATTTCTACCGGGGGATTGATAATATCCACCGAGGGATGGTATCAGGGGGCGCTCCTTATTGTTAGGGTTTAGGGTTTAGGGTTGGAAACCTGTCACATGAAGGATCCCAGGGTCACTTTTTGTCCATATCTCGGAGACTGAAACCTGAACACGTAAAGCCAGTCCGCTCAAGAACCCTAGACCTTAAACCCTAAACCCACAAGAACCCTAAGGGTGAGAAGTTCCCAACTGATAGGATTTAGGGTTTTCACTTGACACCAGAAACCTTTCAGGTTGTAGCTTTTATGATCTGGACCTGAACCTAAACCCTGAAGCCTAAACCGCGAGAGAGAAGCCATACTAATCCCCTCCCCCTAATATTAAACCCCCCCACCACCCGAATATGAATTATTCCGCATTGTGATATAATGTATGCTGGGAGTATTTAATGCTAGGAGGGGCGGGGGAGCTTAATATCTGGGGGAGGGGATTATCTTGTTTCCTGGAATCTCTAAGCCCCCGAAACCCTCAACCGTAAAGGCTTTCGCGAACGCAGCTCACCCGGGGCCGGAAGGTTGGCGGCTGCAGGATACTTGTATATAGGTTTAGGGTTTAGGGTTTAGGGTTGGAATATCAAATGGAAAATGCAATGGAAACTGGTGGCTTCTAGGGTTTTAGTGTTCAGGGGGGTCACAGAGAGGGATGAGTCTGCTGCTTTTTCAGTGGGGAATGAAATGAAGGAATGGAAAAAGAAGATTGAAACTACGTTTTGGGGTTCGGGGTGAATGGCGAACGGCTTAGGGCTTGGGGAATGCAAAAGAATATGTAAACTACTATGTTGTCGGGGGGGTATGTGGGGATTATTGCAGAGATCCAGTCCTGGAAGCTTAAAGGTTCCCTTAGCGTCACATAACCCTTATACAAGCTGTTGTCTAAACTTCTTAATGGGGGGCTATATAAGGGAGAATCTAGGGGGCTATTATACTGCTTAGTGAGGGGGATACTAGTAGTTTTAACTATAGGTCATATAACGGTTTCCATGTCTTTGTCCATTTTGCTCTTCCCTTTGATTCTTCATAATATTAGTACTCATTATTTTCCCATTTTGTACCCGTAAACCCTTAGACGCTATAAACTCTAAACCCTAAAGCCTAAACTTGAAAACCTAAACCCTAAACCTTAACCCTAAACTCTAAACCCCAAACCCTAAACTAAACCCTAAACCCAATTGGGAGGTGGGTCTGCCCGGCCCTTCTCGCCTTTGCCGGCGCCTCAGGCTTCGGGATTAGAGTTTATAGAGATCAGGCAAAAAACGCGGTGCCCTTTACAGGATTTATAGGGATTATATAGGGTATCTGTTTCAGGGATTAGGCTGTAGGGGTTAAGGCTTAGAGTTTACGGTTTAAGATTCATGGTTTAGGGTTCAGCACTTAGAGTTTGGGGTTCAGTTTGTGTACGGTTTTCGAGTGTAGGGTTTGGGGCTGCAAGGTAAGATTTCAGACGTTACAGGGTTTAGGGTTCAGGGTTTGTAGGGTGTTTGGATTTAGTTTAGGGTTTATAAGGGTCAAGGGCTTGCTAATACAGGGTTTACGTGCTTGATGGGGTTGAGGCTTAGTGTGTTTGTAGGGGTTTAGGGGCGAGCAGACCCAACATCTCCTAAGCCCGCAGCCCTAAATCCCTCAATCATCCCGATTTCATTTCAGTTTCCATGTTCTCTCCCATCTGCTTTTCCACCTGGCAGACCCAAAACCCAAAACCCGGCTTCCGCTTCGCGAGGCAGGGTTGCGCAATCACAGCGTGTTGCAACCCCTTGCAGGGAGCAATGCCCGTCCAGGAGGTGCAGGTGCTCAGCTTACAGCGCAATGCCACCGCAACAAGCTCGGTTTCGAGCTGAGAGTGGGACCAGGACAACTCCAGAAAAGCTCGTCACGACTCCCACGTGGTCTCCATCCTCAGGCCACAGAGCTTCATCAAGGAGGGGGCGCACGAAGAGATGCCCTCGAACTGCCACCGGACCACCCCCATAATTTACTACAACAATATACTATAATATCTTTTAATATACTATAATATACTGTAATATACCATAATATACTAAAATCTACTATAACATACTACAATACTTACAGTGACCTGGACCCTTGGAAGGTGCTTCCGGCAGCCCGGAGGGGCTGCAGTGGTCGAGGCAGCTGGCTTGTTCTGCGGCGGAGCTTCCGCTAGCTCAGCCACCATGGGCTTTTAGACCCTACAAATCCTTTTCAATACCCTAATAAGCCCTAAGGGTCCAAGGACCCAAATAATGGGGTTTTAAGGCCCAAATGCTATGATATTAATGGTATTTGGGCCCTAAAACCTTATTATTTGGGTGCTTGGACCCTTAGGGAAGGGTAGATTAAGGTACCCTTAAGGTCTAATGGCCCATCCTGGAGAGGAGCCATCCAAGTTGGCTTTGGCTCTTCCTCCCTCGCAGTACCCCGAATAATGGAGAATCAGCTGGAAAAGAAAATGGAAAATGAAATGTAAGCTGAGATTATATAGGGGATTATAGGGGATTATTCAGAGACGCACGGAAGGGATCAAGTACATAGGATCAAGGTTAAGCAGAATGGAGCAATATTTAGCAAAACTATGTTGCGCCGAATGTGTTTCGAAGTTTCGC
>CAJNIZ010027691.1:10989-21410 GCA_905231905.1 Symbiodinium pilosum
AGAATTTTAACGCAATTTTGCAATATCCCGATCCCTTCTACTGGATCCCATCTGCGCCCCCTCGAATAGTCTAAACTCCTAGTATCTCCCTTAATAACGGAGAATCAAATGGAAAAGATAATGAAAAATGAAATGGAAACTAGGATTATTGTTGGTAATATAGGTTGGAAAGGTGCCTTCCGAAATGTCGGTGGTATGTGTGGACTGGATTGCTAGACTTGGCCTTCTTATGAGGTCATTGTCGGAAGGGGCGGCTTCACGGTTGAGTCAGGTTTCCTTTGCAGCGTCCAACCTTTATGAGAGGTGGATTCAGGCAGACCCCATATCGCGACTTACCTCTGCTTAGGGCACTTGCAGCTTTGTATATATCCTTGGTATCATTATGAAAGACCTATATCAGCCACGCCTCAGAGCTTACAAGAGAAGCAGGAGGAGGAACTGCAACAAATCGCTGTTGATTGATCGAAGTCGGGCTGAGGAAAGCCCTACCTGAACCCCAAAAGTATGTAAAATAATGGCCCTTATGGCTGTTATTATGGGTTTAGGGCTATTATTTTACATACTTTTGGGGTCTAGGTAAATCCTAAACCCTAAACCGCTAGCGCCTGCAAAAGAAAAAGGCCGAACACCGGCACCTGCTTTCGGATGAGCCGTCCCGAAGTCATGCCCTAGGCAATCCCTAAGGGTCCAAGGACCCAAATAATAGGGTTTTAGGTCCCAAATACCATTAATGATATAGTATTTGAGCGCTAAAGCCCCATCATTTGGGTCCTTGGACCCTTAGGGAGTGCAACGTCTCCGGCGGCTGTTCAGAGAGCCATGGCGCGCTGTACAGCTTAAGGTTTATGGGGCTTATAGGCGTTATGGGGTTTATAGGTTTAGGCTCTGAATGGGACCCATATAGGGTTTAGGGTTTATGGGTTTTAGGGTTTTTTTCCGCTCTATGTTGCTGACAGAATTTGTTTACCGCATTCTGGGTGCGGTGAATAACGTGGTTTCCGAATAATGGTTCCTCAACTTCAGCTCTCAAGCAGCAGCTCTGCTTACTCTAGGGGTCCAATCGCCCAATACAGCAGGTATCGGCATAGGGTAGTAAATGCAGTTCAGGCTGCGGGCAAAACCGTAAAACCTAAACACGAAACCTTCACCGTGTTCACTTGGACCCTCACCCTAAAGGTCCAAGTGGACCTCCCCGAAGCCCGTACTACCATCACTAGCTCCAGAACCATAAGTACCTAATAAGTGGGTACTTGGACCCTTGGGGTCAGGGCTGCCAGACGTATTTTGTTCTGCACGCGCAGTTTGAAACTATCAATCCGTCGCCTTCAAACCTAGGGCTTAGGGTTTAGGGTAACTACCCACTGAAGCCTAAACACTGCGGCGCAAACCTTAAACCCTACACCCCAAGGCCCGAAATCCTCCACCGAAAATCCTCTTCCCCAACCCTAAACCCCACACCTGCCCTAAATCCCAAAACTAAATCCTGGACCTGAAGCCCAGGAAGCCCAATATCCCTTAATTAGGTCCCGAAACCCTGAGCCCTAAATCTTAAACTCCAAATCTAAACAACCCTAAATCCTCAACCCTGAATCCTAAATCCCAACTCCTAAAACCTAAGCCCTAATCCTGAAGCTTAAATCCTAAACCCTGAATAGTAGTTTCCATTTTCTTTTCCATTATCCCAATATAACCCCCATGTGTACAATCCCTATATAACCCCTAAAATCCCTACAGTTTCCATTTTCTTTTCCATTATCCCAATATAACCCCTAAACCCTAAAACCCTAAACCCTAAACCCTGACTCTTGTGAGATGCTTTAGGCCTCAGAGGACCTGTTCCCGGCACCCAGACGTCGCGCGAGGCACAGGGAGTTTTTGGGGTTCCAAAAGCCGGCACCGTTAGAGGCCCTTAGGTTTAGGGTTTAGGGTTTAGGGTTTACCGTTTACCTGAACCCTCAAAGTGTGTAGAATAATATGGCCTTTGGGCTACTTTCGGGTTTTTGGGCTTTGGTTTTACACACTTTTGGGGTCCAGGTTTTTAACTTGAGGTGTCCGGTTGTTGTTGAAATTTCCCCTAAGGATCCAAGGACACAAATCTTAAGGTTTTAGGGTAACATTAATATTATACGTCGTATTTGGGCCCTAAAGCCGCTCTACTATTTGGGTTCCTTGGACCCTTATGGTATCTTATGATTTTGTTTATCAAATAGCCCCATACTGTAACATACACTGCTATTATCGATTCTTGGGAGAGTTGCGAGGCACATTTTAGGTATTTGGAAGATATGAGCTATAGTCTAAAGTCCTTAAAGGGGGTTATATACGGGATTATATAGGAGACTATTCTTGGGCTTACTAAGCGGGATGCTAGGAGTTAAGACTATAGCTCATATGAGGAGAATCTGAGAATCCCGCGCATGAAGGTCATCGCGAAGGAGGGGGATCAAGATGCATGCGCTTTCCAAGATGTACTGCGTTCTCTTCAGGAACTTAACTGTTAAATAATAGGCTTTCCTTGTTAATCATAGTAACTGAGCTTTAGTTCCTTGGCAGCAACCCAGGCTTTTCAGCTTTGCTTCGACGAGTAGTTTTCCAAGAGTCCAGGCACCTAATAATGAGGTGCATGGGTATTTCGTATTAGCTAGTGTACTGCAGTCGTGGTGCAGTGGGTTTGTAGATGTGGCCGCAGTCGTGCCTGAAGCACATTTAAGCGCGGAACAATGGCTGTGATGTAGTTTCTTCAGGATGTTGCTACGATTCCTGTAAAGGTTCAAAGTGTACTAATCCAAACAGGAAACACTGTCCCACATATGAGTCTGTAGGTACCCCAAGCCTTGATGGACAATTTTCCACACATGGGAACAACTGTTGAAGAAATCCTGCACCACAAGGGGGGTTTAGGGTTTATAGGTCTTGTATCCCCAGAAATTTCAAGATATTTCTGCCACCAAAAGTAGTTGTACACGTTTTGCGGCTCTCTCTTGTTTGTGTGTGTCTTTGGTTTTCAGTTCACAGCATGCCCCGTTTCTGCCTTGTCATTGTTCCGTCCTGGGCAAAGGTGTTCTCTATTCCAAACCACTTTGTTCTTGACTACGCAAAGTATGTGCCAACCTGAAACTTTTGCAAGCCGATGCCTTGTCAGGAATTCTCGGGTATACCCCAGGGCTAGACCGACATCCGGAGTACAAGCCTGTTAACCGCCTGTGGCTGCGGGATGTCATGACTTGCAGGGGTAGTGCAGAATGCGTTAGGCGCTCTCGCCGACGGATGGTGCATCTTGCCAGTTTTGTTGTTTTCCTGGAGTTTCTTGATTTTCGTCAATCAGACCCCAAGATTTCCTATAAGGATGCCACTTGGGTAGATTAAGGGCCTTATAGGTCTAACAGCCCGTCAATGGTTCTCTTGAATTTGGGAGGATTGAAGGGCTCAAGGCTCAGGATTAAAGGGTTTTTAAGTCTAAGGGTTGAACGATGTTGAAGGGCTCAAGGCTTGGAACTCAAGGGCGTCTTGCAGTCGACAGGTTGAAGGGCTTCAGGCCTAGGATTGAAGGGTTTAAGGCTAACCCTAAGGGTCTGAGGACCCAAATAATGGGGTGTTAAGGCCCAAAATACTATGATATTAATGGTATTTGGGACCTAAAGCCCTATTATTTGGGTCCTTGGACCCTTAGGGTAAGCATTGAAGGGTTATAAGGCTATAAGGGCTTAGGATTGAAGGGTTCAAGGTTCTGTTTAGGGTTTCGGGTTTTTTTCTCAGCCCGACAGCCCCAATGAAAACCCTGGGCTCCTTGTCATTGATGTTTTACAGTGTCTTGGTGCTGGTGTTAGGGGAGGAGACAGGGAGTGAACATAAAGTGTAACCCTTTCCCCTGACACCAAATGGGTCCAAGTATCTACATCATAGGATCTTGACCCTGCAGGAACCCTTAGATAGCTGTCGGCTGTCGGGTCCCTGCTTGTGGGTATTTGCGCCATGCCCTGAACCTTAAACCACGAAACCCTAAACCCCAAAACCCTTGACCGCGGAAGATTCTGGGAGTCTTGGTTTCCTCTGCCATGTTGAGGTTGATGGTCCGCGATACTGGAGAAGCAAGTGGAAACTCAAATTTTACATGACGTGGAAACTGAGATTATGTGACGTGTAATATAAGTAGGGATTCCCGCCTATAAGATATACCACTAATTTCCCAATGATTGCATCGTCATCCCATGATACAACCATACTGTATCTGCCTACCCCACGCCGGCAAAACATGCGACGTAGCCCCAGAACAGTAGTCCAAATGATGACTCCCCCAACCCCCCGAAGAATCACCCACCTGAATATCATACTATGGCAAAGGGGTTGAAATGTTCATTGTTTCGGGTTAAAAAGCTTCAAACATGGGTCCTAGATGTCAAGCCTATTTGCCAAAACTGGGGGTACTCCTTCTCAGTAACAAGAACTATAGTGTTTTGGAGTCTAGTTTGGGGTTCACGAATTTATGGAAACCACCGAAATCCATCTCTGAAGGCTTTCAGGGTGAAGCATTGAAACCCCCAACCTCGCCAAGCTTTGTTGCCAGGGGGGTTAAGGGTTCAGGGCTCAGGGTAGTGGGATAGGATTTGAAGCTTAAGGTTTACGTAAGGGTTTAGGGTTCAGGGTTTTGTATATCTAAGGTCCAAACCATGGGTTTCAACTGTTTCCCGGGACCTAACTATGGGCCCTTACAGTATCTGGGCATGTTGATTTTTTGTACAGGAATCCCGGGATTAAAAGCTTATACTAGGGGCCCATAATAGGTTTTCCCGACTTATCACCCCCCCCCAAAAAAAATCATACAACAATTCCGCCACACCCCCACTAATCAAGTCTTCGCAGCACATCTTCGTATCACCACAATCGGAACACCGAAGTTTTGAAGAGTGGGTGGTCTTCGTGCTAGCCTACAGGTGCAAGTACCCAATAAGCATATACCTCCCCAAAGCCTGTACTATAACTACTACCTAAACCCCAAAAGTATGTAACATAATGGCCCTAAACCCAAAATAATAGCCATAAAGGCCATTATTTTACATACTTTTGGGGTCCAGGTAGTACCAGAATCCAAATGCTTGATCATTTGGTACTTGGACCCTTCCGGCGAAGGGAAATCCCCTAAGCCCCAAACCCCTAAACCCTAATCCGACTTATGCAGGAGGAAAAGAGGTGCCCTATTAAAAAAAGCGTAAACTCCTCAAGCCTAAAACCTTTTTCGTGTGTTTCGGGGATCTGGGATTTGTTGCCAGGAGGCTCGCCGCTTGCCGCTTGGAGGTGCCAGGCCTTGTCCCTATCCAGGGAGCCCAACAAGGGGTTATATAGGGGACATGTTGGGATAATGGAACATAAAATGGAAACTACTATAGTATATTAGGGTTTGGGGTTTAGGGTTTAGGGTTTAGGATTGGCCTTTGGTTTAAGATGAGAATGAAGGAATGGAAAAGAAACTACCAGAATGGGTTATATAGGGCCTACTATAAGGATCCAGTCCTTCATTCCTAGTTAACAACAGGCACATCCTAACGCTTAGCAGCATTTTTTCAATTTTTGGGTGTAGGAAATGGGGATTAGGGTTTCGGCTTCAGGATTTACAGGGACTACGGCGTAGAGTGTCTTTGAAGATTACCTCAGGTCGTGAGCCATAGGTCTCCGACATCCGTGCCGATAAGAGCCTCAGCCTGTAACCTCAGGATTCCCACTCCTGCGGGTCACCTCCTGGTCGAACATCATCAGGGGCGCGCTCGGCGTGACAGAAGCACAAATCGTTTTTTGCCGACAGCGCGGTGCTTCGCGCCTTTAGCCCAAAGGCGCCTTTTCCGCAAATGAAAGTCCAGGAAGGTGGGGTGTAAGCATCAGGGGCGTCAAGGCTTAAGGAGCAGCCCATCCCTGAATCACGGCTCTATATCAGCCGCCTGGTTTCTACAGAGTTTCCTTTCACTTGAACTTTTGCCGTCTTGCTACAGCCAAGCGCTCCCTCCAATCTGTCACAAACAGACTGGGCAGCGAGGCTACTGTTTGTGATGATAGCTTGCCAGGCTGCGGCTGAAAGCTCGCAGAGAATTGGTCGCCATCTGCAATCCCAGACACCTTCGACTGAAGCTTCTTCTGTGGCCCCAGGTTCCAGGACCCTCCTTGTACCCTTAATTGGGGATATATGGTCCCTAATAGAGGGTAGGAGGAGGGTCTAGGCTCTTGTCCCGGCGGACCCTAAAACCCTAACCCTAAGCATCCCAAGACCAGAAGTAATAAGGATTCTTGAAATTCCCAATAGGAATTGCCTTATCCAACACATTGAAACCATATTATTTATAACAGACCCCAAAAAAGGAACTACACAAGAGCCCTTGACTACACCCCTATCTGTTTGGGCACTTCGGCTTCAGAGGCGTGCGGTGCTTTGCCGAGCCTCCGACGCCCCGAACGTTGCGCAAGCGCCTCAGCGGTTGGGGCTTACCCTGGACCTCCATGTTTATAAATAATAAGAATACCTACATCGGGCCCCAATACCTATAAATAATACCTACAGTGGGCCCCAATTCCTATAGATAATAGCTACATTAAGCCCCAATACCCATGATAATACCTACATTGGGCCCCAATACCTATAGATAATACCTACATTCGGCCCCAATACCTATAAATAATACCTACATTGGGATATTTGGAGCCTTAGGGTTAGAGATGTCCAGGCAACTCCCCGAATTGGTTGCAGCAGGTTTAACACCCTAAGGGTCCAAGTACCCAATAATCATATACTTACCCAAAACCTGTAAGATAATTACTATATTGCCCAAAGCCCAAGTACCTAATTATTGGGTAATTGGACCCTCTGGGTTGGATGTCCAGGGAACTCCCCGCATTGGTTGCAGCAGGTTTAACAAACAACCCAGCCAGGGTGGCCAACAGAAAGCGGGTTATACGGGCGTCAGAACTTGGACTCTAAGCGCAGCTATCAGTAGGAACGCATAAGTTTCTGCATTACGGGCTAGGGCTTACAAATGTTTGCGGGGAAGGACGGCCTGTTCATGGGCCGGTGTTGAAGACCCGTACAGATTCGCTTTGAAAGTAAAGGTCCCATTACGACGGCACCCCCTTCAACTCATGGGTAGAAAGGCTTTTCACTTCTATCCTTGGCGCTTCGTCTTGAAAACTTTGCGGGTGCAAAAACCTTGACCAACAAAAGCCGGCCACAATAGGGAGCCAGTCAAGAAAGCCCAAGATTTGTGTTCAGCAATCTTGTGAGCTGGTGGCAATGTACCCCGCGCTATCGATTTGCCAGGGATGATATAGGGGCTCCTTATGGCTTATTAGGGTTTAGGGTTTAGTTTTTAGGGTTTAGGGTTTAGGGTTTGGGGTTTAGGGATTAGGGTCTTATGGTAGTCTCATGTAAACCTGAAAATGTCACCGATACGCCCTGGTGTCCATGACCCACGCAGGTAATATTGACTAACACTTTAGCTCCCGCACAATCCCGTACATTTGTTCCGGTCAATCTTGTATGACCCCATCTACCTATATTTCATTTTTTGTAGTAGTACCTTAACCTCAGAGTTTCTGGTAGTAGTAGTTTGCGTAGGGTCATGCTTATCATCAAGCTGCAGGGCTATGGCAACATGATTCCAAAGCGTTCATATTAGGCTTTATGGTTTAGGGGGATTACGTATACACGGATATCCACCCAAAAACGGTAAGATCGAATAGACAACGGTAGAACAATGGAGTTTGAGGAAATAAATATTATGTTGAGGGAGGGAAGAGATCAGAATTGTTTTTGCGGAGTTGGAATCGGAAACCCCAAGCCCTAAAGGGTCCACCTAGCTTCGTATGTTATGTGGAATATACCTGGGCCCCAAAGTACTAATGGGAGAACCCCTATACTATATAACTACACGGACCTGTTCAGGGTTTTGCGGGCCTTGAGCCCGTGTGTTTGCGTCTGGAAACAAAGAGCTCCTAAGGCGTACCTTGGTTTGGAAGACGTTGTATGGCTCAAAGTTTGAGGGTTAAGAGCATTTAAAACGTGAAATCGGGGACCCTGACATTGAGAAACTGGGGCCACCAGGCCAATAAGTTTCCCATAAACCCTAAACCCTAAACCCTAAACCTGAGGCTGCAACCTGCAGCCTGGGTTAAGGCTTTAGGGCCTGAATGAAGCCCAAACCTGCAACATTCCGGCGGCCCAGGGGTTTAGGATATTAGGGTCATAGGGTTTAGGGTTTAGGGTGCAACCTCTAGGCGGTCTAGGGTTAAGTGTTTTAGGGTTTAGGGGTTGCTGTTGAGGAACTTGAGTTGAATTACTGTAGCCAGGAAACCCTTTGTCATTTGCTTTGTATACTAACCCATAATATGATGAATTGATCTAAGTTCCTGGATTCCTGAACATCAACCCAATTTGAGGTTTTAGGGCCCCAGAGCCTAAGCCCTAGATGGTAGTTTCCTTACATCCGGGGGGGCTCAATACAAACCCCCAAATACGATCATCCCTTATCGTAGGGACCTCCCAAATGGTACACCCCCTCTTCATTTTTGGGAAGCCCGCATCCCCATAATTTACCATAAAGCAGCAGTTTCCATTTCACGTCCATTTGGTTCTGCATTGTTTGGTAAATATGCCCCCAAACCCCAAACCATTCTTCCGTCTATGAAAACTACCAAGTGCCTTTGCATAGCGTGGAGTTTGCTAATGTCTTGGGCTGTGGCTGCTTGTTCCTCGATTCAGGCCTCAGGGTCACCAAGTTTGGAGAAACTCCGCATGGAATCATGTCATACAGGGAGGGACCCCCTAGTTGTAATCCGGATTGTAAGTGATTCATGAAGGGGAGAAGTATGGTTACATGCCGCATGGGAATACGCTTATGGGAGCTACGACCACCCTTAAGGGTCCAAGGACCCAAATAATAGGGTTTTAGGGCCCAAGTACTATAATATTAATGGTATTTGGCCCTAAAACCCTATTGTTTGGGTCCTTGGACCCTGAACCTTATATATCCCCTATAACCCGGTCATGTAACTAGAGGGCACCGTGGCCTTTTGTGACCCCCTTGCAGCGTCGCAATAGTTCATGTTGTGCATAGCTATCTTGCCCTAGAGCTAGAGACTAAAGGTTTAGGGTTTAGGGTTTAGGGAAGGGGTGGTATATAAGGGATTATGTAGCGGAGTATTACAGGGCTTCCTAAGGGGGGTACTAGGAGTTTAGACTATATCTCATAAGTCTCAAAGTGCCCCAACAGTAGGGTTTTTAGATATCAAGAAACCCCTTCAGAGCATGGTAATCGGTAATTGGGACCTAAAGCCTGATTGTTCATTTGGGTCCTTGGACCCGCTGGGTTTCTCAGCTTGAATATGAGAAAGCAGGACCTTAATGCTCAGCTACCTATCTTCATTTGAGTAGTATTTATTTTGGGATACTATGGTACGCATTATAGAGTAAGATTCTATCCTCCTTTTGGGATAGAGTATCTTATATAAGGAATATAATCTTACTAGGTTCAACCACCAAAAAAACACTACTCATTTATTGGTGTTCTCAAAAGGTGGAAGGAAGGTTGGAGGCTAAAGGATCCCTGGTGTAGACTCCACTATGTTGGGTTTAGGGTTTAGGGTTTATAGGGTTTACGGTATGCCCACTTTTTGAGCCCACTGAATTCAAAGCCTCTCGTTCCAAGATGCCAGCCTAAACCCAAACCCTTAAACCCTAAATCCAACGGCCTTTTTCAAGATGTCGGCTCCAAGATAAGAGCAGTAGTCAGTCGGGGGAGTCAATCCGCGAGCCGCCCGGGGCTATCTCTCCCGACCATGGCGAACCTAGCGCGACTTGGATTTAGGGTTTAGAGTTTAGGGTTTAGGGTTTGGGTGCCCGGTATTCTTCAGAGCATGGCCTCCGAAGTGACATCTTGTTTTTTTATTCTTAACCCTAAAACCCTAAACCTTAAACCCTAGACCCCTAAACCCTAAAACCCTGAACCCGAAAACTCTAAACACGAGACCCTAAACCCCTAAACCCCTATATGCTAAACCCTAACCCCTAAGCGAGGCTATGGAAGGGCAAAGCTCAGGGCTATGGGATTCCGTACGGTTTTGGGGTTTTTGGGTTGCTACTATAACTCTAAGAATTTGGGTTTTGGGGTTTGGGGTTGCTACTATAACTCTAAGGGTTTAGGGTTTGGGGTTTTGGGGTTGCTACTATAACTCTAAGGGTTTAGGGTTTAGGGTTTGGGGGTTTGGGGTTGCTACTATAACTCTAAGGGTTTAGGGTTTAGAGTTTTGGGGTGTGGGGTTGCTAGTATAACTCTAAGGGTTTAGGGTTTAGGGGTTTAAGGGGTTTATGGTTTTGGGGTTTGGGGTTGCTACTATAACTCTAAGGGTTTAGGGTTTTGGGGTTTGGGGTTGCTACTATAACTCTA
>CAJNIZ010027691.1:38417-49800 GCA_905231905.1 Symbiodinium pilosum
AATAGGGCTTTAGGGCCCAAATAACTATAATTTCAATGGTGTTTGGGCCCTCAAACCCTGTTATTTGGGTCCTTGGACCCTTAGGGTTATATATAGGGATATATACGGATTGCATTCCCTTATTCCTTCCAGGTTAGATACTGCGTAGCTTGTATCTCATGCTTCACCCCTCCAAAGGGCACGACTTTAAAACACTGAGCTGCAAGTCTACTTGATTCGGCCCCTAAATCTGGAAACTTAAGCCCTAAACCCTAGACAGTGACATACCACTCAATTTGAGACGCCACTGCCGAACCTGCACCATACTTTGAGGATCTCTTGACTTAGTAAGTCTACTTAGTAACTGGGGTTATAGGGCTTACAAAAGTGTTATTGGGGATAGTAGCTAGACTTACTAAGTCACGGGATCATCCCAAGACCTTCATTAGCCTTGAAGCCGCATTAAACCTCCATGTTCATCCCAGCTGTGACTCCGCAGACTGTAGGTAAGTATGAAGTCGCAGTTACACCCTCCAACCCCATAGACTTTGCAAACCGTATAGACCCTAAGAGCCCTACCACCTGAAGTCGATAAAGTCCCAGGAAGTGCAGTACATTGCGGATCCTAAGTGGTGCAAGATTGCGTGCATCCACGGTTTAAGCCACCTAACAGGCAAGACCCCTAACACTCAGGGTCCAAGTACCTAATAATCATAGTGACCCAAAACCTGTCCTATAATTACTATTGCCCAAAACCCAAGTACCCAAGTATTGTGTACTTGGACACTTATATATCCCGTATATATCCCCTTTAAAGGGACCCAATTATTGGGTACTTGGACCCTTTGAGATAATTTTGAACCCGCGAGCCTGGGAGGTCGTTCAAGGCAATCTCTTGGGTTCCGTCTTGTCCAACATTCTACTTGTGCCCAAGCTAGAAGTTTCGCGGAAGAGGGAGCATGCACAGCCTTAGGGGTCCAAGTACCCATATGAGCTATACTCTAAACTCCTTAAAGGGGGTATATAGGGATTAATATAGGGGACTGTTATAGGGGTTATTAAGGGGGATACTAGGAGTTTAGACTATAGCTCATATGTCAGGGCTTTCGGTACTAAAAGCCATACAGATTCTAATATTCAGGACCTCAATCTTCATAATTTGGGTGTTTGGACTTCTAGAGGGAGCCTATGACTTTGTCCTTTCTTGGGAACATGGGAATGGATGCCGACGAGAGTCCCTACAAGGAGGGGCCCCATAGTTATACGTGGCGCTTAGTGTAACCTATAACAAGTCGAAGTAATAAGTAAGGTTCCAAGTCCCACGAACTATCCTTACGGGAGTTAGAATTCTTGGGTACTTGGACCCTCTGGGATATAAGGTGTAGGGTGTAGGGCTTAGGAGGGAAGAGGCCCAGCAAAGACGACTATCCCTCCGAATTGGGGCTACATGGGGTTGCGTGTTCGTCCTAGACCCCCTAAAGGATCCAAAAAATGGAGCCCGCTAACAATCCCCGAGTCTTCCCAAAGTAGTAATGGGTTCATATTTATTGGGGGGGGTCCATTTTTGGGATCCTTTAGGGGGTCTGGGGTTTTGGGGAGTGCAAGCTTGTGCAATGTTCAGCGGCACTGTTAGTTTTCCAGTTTGCTGGGAGGCGCTACATACTCCCCAGGTCTAGCGTGCTCAGGATTGTGCTTGATTTTTGCGTATCTGCTAAAGGAGGTCTGGGTAGGGCCCAAGGTTGGAACTTAAACTTTCAGAGCAAAGACTCCATGGCACTTACTCTAGGAAGACACGACGTCTTTTCAAGTAACGCCAAAGAAGCGCGGACCCTTGAACCATAACAGAAGCCTGAATAGAGGGATTTCGAGCTGTGGATTTATCAATACGCATAATAACAGGAGAGATGTTGGCGGGTTTGGGACGTTGTAAGGCTTTGGATCTATCAATACTAGTAGTATTCCTTCACAATCCAGATGCCACTATAGAAGAACATACCTCGCAATCCTTTTCTAATCACTTAGGCCACCACAGTGTGCAGTTTCCTTTGCAAGTTCTGGTGGGTCTCGATATGTACGAGGTTTATGGGAGATGCTGTATGACACCAGACTGTTGTTTTGGGTGTGTCTGTTCGGGCTACAAGGCAATAGGGACTATGATTCTCATGGGAGTGAATACTGCGTAAGCCCGTGAAGTTATCTCACGACTGAGTTTGAGAAACAGCTGAATCTCCGCGTTCTCGTCCGTACTGCTTTCTAAGCACAGGATAGGAGACCCTGAATTTGACGAGTCCTGGACCGCAAACCCTTAACTAAAGGCCTCGAGGTCCCAGCTCCTTGAAACTCGAACCCTCAATTCCAAACCCTAAGCCCTAAAGTGTAAACCTGACATCCCTACAGTAACTCGCAGAAACCCTTAAACTCCAAATTCCTGCAAATCTTAGCCACTCCCGGAGTAGCCTTTGTAAAAGCAAGGGTTTCCAACAAACCCTTCTTGCATGATCTTTGGACTTAGTAAGTCTACCTACTATCCCTAAGAATAAGCCCTTACCGTAGGCCCTATATCTCCCGTTACTAAGTAAGTAGCCTTACTAAGTCAAGAGATACTCCAACCTCTAAACCCTGAATCCCCTAAACTGCTTTGAAGATGCCCCTTTACGAACCCTTCTGTTGTCCCCTTTGTTCCCCCTGACGAAGGACCTTGCTCGAGGGGTTTATGTTGCAAGGGGTCACCCGACCTCCTAGACCCTGAAACCCCTAAACCTTGAATAGCCCTCGCCCTCCCACCCCCTCAAGTCCCAAGCCCTAAACCCTTAGACCGCTCAACCTTAAAACTCCAAAACCCTTAGCTCGTAGACCCCGAACCCTAACCCCGCAAACGCTTAAACCCCACAACCTACACCCTACACCCTAAAACCTTAACCACTTGACCTAAACACCCGAAACCGTTAAACCCCAACCCGAAATCGCTAGACCCTTAAACCCTCAAAGCCTAAACCCTCAAACCCTAAACCCCGCACCATCAAACCCTGACAACCCAAACACGTAATCGTAAACCCTGAGCACTAAGGCCCCTAAACCCTTAAACCTATAAACGCTTAAAGCCCAAACTCTCAAACCCCGAGCTTACTGGTTCTTGTCCCTATATGATATCAGAAAAATACTACGCTTATTCCCTACTTAGAACCAGCAAGTTAGTCTAAGTCCCTAAACAATCGTCATATATACCTTATATATGTAGTCATATAATCCCTTTATCGACTCCCCCACTCCCCTTGAAGCACCAGTAAGTAGTCTTAGGTGCTTAGGCCCAAACCCCAAATCCCTAAACGTAAAACCCTGACGCCTAAACCCCAAACCCTTAAAACCTTGAGCGCTAAACCCGAAAAGCCTAAAACCCTAAAACTCTAAATCCTAAACCCTAAACCCTATACCTTATGGAACCCCTATAGTCCCTCTGAAGGGTACCCCTCATTTCCCTTAAACCCTTGTCCGTAGACCCTAAACCCTTAACCCTAGACCCCTAAACACTTAAACCCTTAAACCTTGGGTACTGCCCCCCCTCAGTAACAGTTGGATAATAAATATTATATGGTTATACATAGCCCTTAGTAGGACCCCTAATATAGACTGTTACTGGGTGGGGGCAGTACCCAACCTAACAACCTAAACCCCAAGCCCTAAACCCTAAATCCTAATCCCTAAACCCCATATTATCCATAACCCCTAAGTTAACTTAAACCCTTGGTCTTAGGTGCTTGGCATGGCAATCTTTGGAGCCGGCTTGAAGTTTCTGGGTCGCAAGGTTTGGGCAGGAGCTGAATAAAGGGACTTTACTGAGAACCCCAAACCGGGAACCCCAAGAATATAATAGGTATATAATAGGAATATACCTACCAGGGTCCTTTTTTTCCATCATATTCCTGCTATATTCTTGTGCTTCCCTATTTGGGGTTCCCAGTAGAGTCCCTTTACTGAAGTCGAATGGCTAAGGGTTTAAGGTTCAGTGACTCAGGGTGTAGGGTTCAGGGGTTTAGGGTTTAGGGTCCAGGGGTTTTCGGAATTTTAGGTTCAGTGATTTTGGTCTAGGGATTTGGGCTTTAGGGTTTAAGGCTTTAGGTTTAGGCTTTTGGGATAGGCTTTAGGATTTAGGGTTTAGGGTTCAGGGGTTTAGGGCTTAGGCTTTTTGTTTTTGGGTTTTTGGCTTTGCGATTGAGGGTCTAGTGTTTAGCGCCCAGGCTTGAGGAAAACCCTCCCCCACCCTCCTAATGATATTGAATATGCTTCCAATATACAAAGTCTCGTATAGGAAATATTAATCTAGTCCTGGGGATATCCCTCACCCCCCATCTCATGTGAAGAACTCTCCCTCACGGTACTATGTCAGTCAGGGGGTACTAAGTATTCAGTCGTGCTCACACGAGAGTCAAGAGCTGCAAGAAGTCAGCCTTCTCTATACGCCGCTCTACTGCCAGCTTTCATTTGCTGTTCCATTTCTCCATAATTGAGGTGATATATCCCTAGGCTTTAAACCCTCACGTTTTTCTCCCAACCCCAAAGAACTCCCCTTCAGAGGTACCTGGCAAGGGCAGGCTTACAACCTTTGGCATGTATCCAGGACGCTGGATTTGGCGCTGTTCTGGAAGTAGTAGGGCCCCAATAAGCTACAGTTTAGTAGCATGTTCCCCTTTCAGTGCATACAAGAGCTGTGTGACATTTGGGCAACAGTTAGTTCTCAACGCCAGTTGCCATTTTCAATGCGATCTAATCCTAGCATCCTTCTTCTGCACCACCCACCACGTCTGGTTTTGTTGTGCGTGTGTTTTATTCTGGTCGTTTGTTTCGTCTGCTGCTTCTGCGGCGGCGGCGGCGGCGATGGCGACATCTGACAGGAATGCTACAAGCGTTGCTGTCATTGGTAGTTCACTGAATGCCAACTTGCGGAATGAAACAACAAGCACTGCTACGCATCACAAGGGAGAGCGGCAAACTTGTTTTTAGCCAAATGTTGTAGTACTCCGCGGTTCATGGGACATGAGCTGCAACAATCACGTAGAGCTGACCTTCCACCTGACTTATAACAGAGGATACGCTACGGAAGGCAATCTACAGGGATCATGAGTGAGTTATTACCCAGTCATAAGGGGTTGCTACACCCCATGATCTTCCACGAAATGAACAACAAGCTTGTGGCCCTGAGGGTCCAGGTACCCAAGTGGTACGTACTTAGCGCCCAGACTGTCTGTCTGTTCAGGGCCCAGAGTGTGCAGAATGCATCTAAACTTGGACCCCTCGCGCGACAAAGACCATATTTTCTAGTAAACTTCATCATAAGACCCGAAACCTGAACAGCAAATTCTAACCCCGAGCCCTAAACCAAAAAATGCTCAACCCTAAACTCTAAACCCCCAACCCTAATCCCTAAACCCTAAATCCTAAACCCTAAACCCTACACCCCCAACCCTAGCTACTGATTTCTCAGCCCTTTTGCTCCGATGGGGCTATCAGGTTCCGAAATCGGCAATTCAATGCCGTAGGCCTGACTACATACTGTCCCGGAAGCAGGTTTAGGGTTTAGGGTTTAGGGAACTTGGAAACCCCAAAAGGGCCCGAAAAAGACTACCGTCATTAAAAGAACGGGGGCATATGTGTTCCAAGTTGGTTTGGGGGGGTGTAGGGTTCAGGATTCTTGAGGCCAACTGGTTTGTTTGTTGAGTTTTGGGGCCTCCTTATGGTTCCGGGTTTAGTGTTGCGCTTAGCACTGCATGATGGTTTACTGCTTAGAGGCTTAGGGCAAAGGGGTTGAGGTTAAGGGTGGTTTCTCCAAGTATTCCCTGCAGTAAGCTTAAGGGAGATCTCCTAGCATCCATTCAAAAGCATACAGTGGATAGTTATAGAGGTGCCGTGTCATTGGTATATAGGGGATGCTTAAAATAGAGTGTAAAGGTCTTTACCCATTGTGCTTTAATACTTCGAGCCTCACTACATTCCTGAGTGGCTATATGCGAGTGTGTTGTTTTCTAAACTGTGGGTCTGTTGGATATCCCGCATAATGTGGAATATATTCAAACAGGGACTCTCAAATTTGGATCATGGTTCAGAACAACCTACATAATCATAGGTATTCTTTTTTCTCGGCACATTGCAGTGGAGATAGAAATATCCTGCATGGAATTCAGTACCTTAAACCTTGGAAATTATGGTATTATTGTATATTACACAAGGTCATGCAGGATTTGGTATCAAAAATACTGTAAGCTGTAATGGTAGCTACCAGGAACTGTAGGTCAAATCCGGTTCCAATTCGTAATTGTGGGTATGCAGTATGCAGGCCAGAATAGAGGGGCGTTGGATGGTCATTCTCTACGTGACCTACCCTAAACCCTAAGCCGTAAACCTCTAAACCCTACTGTCAATATCGAGGCTTCCAAGGGCCCATTCGGACATAGGGAGCCCGTTGGGAGTTTAGGGTTTACTATAGTCCCTGGTTTATCAATTCCCGGCAAGGAACCCACGTGCATTAATCCTATGGGAAATATGCGTCCCGACAGTCAGTGTCTATGTAGTTGTCCACGTTATTTTCCGTTTGATTTCCCATAATTGTTCAGGGTTTGAGGGTTTTAGGGTCATAGGGTTTTAGGGTTTTAGTATTGGGTCCCCCGGAGGCTTTCGGATCAAGCCTAGAGCCCTACACTCCGCCTCAAGCAGCCTCGGCCCTGAAACAAATCCAAAGATATCACATAGTACTCTGCTTATGGATAATTATGGACACGTTGGCTATGACTATTAGTCTAGGTGCACAACACACTTCGAATTTCGAAGCAAGAATGCAGCATTGGAACCCACAAATGCCAACATAAACACTAAGCATGACAGAGGAGCTTCTACCTAGACCCTCCTCCTACCCTCTATTAGGGCCTAAGTACCCACTATTAGGGACCATATATCCAATATTCCCCAATTAAAGGTACAAGGAGAGTCCTGGTAATTTGAGGCAGAAAGTCAAGGCTTGTCCTTCCTCGGGGTGGGATTTCGGTTTGAGGGCTTATAGGATTAGAGGTTTATAGGATTTGAGGGCCTAGGGTTCTGGGGGGCTTGGTTTGTTTTGGGCAGCTTGCATTTTTGTTGCTAAGAACGTCTCAGTGTAGAACGATTCCCAATCAATTTGATTGACAGGCGCTGCGGCCAATATGACTTGCCAGGCCTCCCCGCTCAGTTTCTGCATTGACTTTCTCCGAAGCTAGCCTGTACCAGCCTCACGAGGAACTTCCATAGCCCCTCATATGGGGGGTTCCAAAATTGATGGGTGCTTTGCTCAGGGTCCCCATGATACCGATTATAAGCTGTCAGGGAGTTACAGCTGCATGTCTTGGATGTCGGGTTCCATCTGGACGATGGGAAAGGTTTGAGAGTCTTCAGCCCCTCCTTTCCGAACATGGAATCTCTTGCCGCTTCTTCTTTGAAGGACGGCAGTGTGCAAAGAGCTCTTTTTGAGGTTCCAAGCTAGTTTGTGCGAGGAATTAGCGCTTGTTGGGCCAACAGCTAGAGCTGGGGATTGTAGGGTTGGGGGATATTTGGGGAGCCGAAGTAGGGCTTGAGGCATTCTGGCTTGGGGTTCGTCCCAAGTATTGATGTAGATATTACACATCACAGGCTACTAATTACCTACTACGCACTAATTATTGGTTGCTTTTAATACATTATCATTATCATTACTCTCACTTGTGACCAGTGTTGTTCTTACCATCATGGCCACGACCACCATGACCTCCACCGCCGCCGCCGCCGCCGCCACCAACACTGCCAACCACACCGCCGCCACCATGGCTGCAACCACACCTGCCACTAATGTTTTTACCCAATACCATTGCTATCCCCATGAGGTTTCCTTTCTGTCACTAGTGCTGCTACATTTGTAACGGTATCGCCGCTACGAGTATGTTCGGTTACTATTCGGCGTGTCCAGGCTACAGTTCAGCGAGCTCTTGTAGGCTGTGACATTGAAAATGTGAAATAGCAGCGACAATAGGGTGTTAGGATGTAGGGTTTGGGTGCTTATTGCAGGTGAAATAGACGTTTCTCGCAATGATGATGTGCCCACTTGTATGTGCGTAGTGGTTGGGCATGAACTATCCTCAGCAGTTTCCGACGGCAGCATTTTCGTTTGTGCTATCTTCTCGCGTACGTTGCCTAATGCCTCTCAAGTGGTGTATTCTAAGGAATTGCCAGGCCTTCGTGTACTCTAGCACGATAATCCCAATAATGCTGCCATGGAGGATTCCGTCCACGAATTGTAATGATGCAGCGGCAGTTTTGTACACTTGTAGACCCTAAACCCGCAAGCCGTCAGCACCGGACGTTAAGAACAGTTTGGAGGTCGTTGCCTCCATCTCCGTGTGTTTGCCCACACTTTATGGCGAGATGGCCGGCGCAGGCTGTCTGTTTGCAAGTCGTTTGGTCCAAGGTGATCCATGTAAACCCTACCCAGACCCTCCTATGTAGTTCCTTTTTGGGTAGTATATTGTAATCCCTTGCCAAAAAAAACATAACAAACCCAAAAAGGAACTACATAAGAGCCCTTGGGTAAACCCTAAGCCATCAACCCAGAAGATTTCCCATTGGTTCCAGTTTTCGAGCCTAAGTGAAATGCCCAGGCAGAGTCTGTAGCGCTCATTCAGGGCCTCAGAGACTGACCACACGTTATGGTTCTGGACTCCTGATATATCGATCATAGTATAGTGTGCTTCAAATAGACCTGAAAATGATATCGGTAGTTCTTTTGGCTCCTAGATTATACTCATAGCCGTTACTTCTTAGCAAGCCAAAAAACTGGAAAAAATGAAAAACATCAACAAACACAAGAAACAATTTCATCGGTAACTTAGATGTGGGCCCCAATAGTGCAGTTCCTATTATGGTTTCCCCCCTAAAACCTAAACCCTAAACCCAATTCCCGTATGATGCTTCTAGATTCCTAGGGTCCTGACAAGTAATCCCAGTGTTGGATTGTGCTGAGGGGATACTATGCATCCGCCTTGTGGTTATGATAGGTGTATCATCACTTCCCCCCGACCCACCCCCCCCACAATGATAAAACGATGAATGTTCCAAGCAGAGCGTTCAAAGCCTGGAAGATTATTGTTAAAAGGACAAGACATGTCTTAAAAGGGCCTCAAAGGAAAGGCAAAGTAAGAGTGACTTAGGGTGTCTGCATCCAGAATATTTAGTCTGGTTTAAACTTAGGTTGTTGATTAAAAGGGGCTTTGTAAAAGGGGCTTTGGGTTGCTGAGGCTATCGTGCGGCCGTCACCCCTAGAACAATCCGAGCCCCCTTTTTTCATTGGAAGGGGTGGATGTTCTGTATCATTAGAGGTGAAGAATGTCCTCAACTCAAAATGTCTCTACAGATCCCTACATAGCCCTATATACCCCGGGGACATATGGGATTTGTATGCGTTTGAAATGGGTTCTTATATGAGAATTATTTCTGGGCTCTGGGACCTATACAAACTGCCGTCACTATTAGCTTTAATAAGGGACCCAAAACACTCGACATAGAGGTCCCTCGTGCAGTTTAGTATCGTCCTTCATATATCCATAATTAGGAACCCATGACCAGTAATTATCTGGGGAATATTGACTGTAGCTGTAGCTCATATAACCGGCAACCCGAAAGTTCCTCTTTGGGAGGTCCCCATCATACGGATTAGAGTATGTTGGGGTCTATTCGAGTCTATTCTATATTGGGGTCCCCTAGGCAAAGTGTCATATAGACATTAAAACCCTAAGGGTCCAAGTACTCAATATTCATATACTCCCCCAAAACCTGTACTACAATTACTATTGCCCAAAACCCANNTCCAAGTACTCAATATTCATATACTCCCCCAAAACCTGTACTACAATTACTATTGCCCAAAACCCAAGTACCCAATTATTGGGTACATGGACCCTTTGGGAAAGGCCATGGAAGGTGTCATCATCAACTTCATGCCTAAGCCCCTAGGACTGCAGCCCTAACTTCTCAAATTGCAGCCTCTGAAGCCTAAACCCTGAACCCTAAACCCTATGATCCCTGAATATCCCTATAGAACCCCTCTATCCACTACACCCTAAACCCTCAACTATCAAGTTGGAACATGCGCATCTCCCTACTTGGGGGGTCAGGGCCTTAGGGTTTCGGGTTTAATGAGCGTGCTAAACCCTAAACCCTAAACCCTAACAATACCTATGAGGCATCGCACAAGCCCCCAGTTATCCTCATCATTAACCTCCTTACCTAATCTCTAAAACCCCAGAAGCACCCCAAGACCAACGGTATATGCGTTGACAATCTCGTTTCCATGCATGTTGCTGTTTTTGGCAAAAATGCAGTTCTTGACCTCATACTTCCAACTTGGAATCCAATGACAGCAGGTAGCGAGCAGATCTTGATGATCTCGCGAATTTGCTCCGCATTCCTCTGCATCGTCTACTTCTTCTTCCTGCCCCTGGGCAGGCTTCAGGTCCAGGACCCTCCTTGTACCCTTAATTGGGGATATATGGTCCCTAATAGTAGGTACTGGGCCCTAATAGAGGGTAGGGGGAGGGTCTAGGGTTATAGCTTGGTCTTGGGGTCCTGGTTTTAGGGTTATGTTACGTAAAGGCGTTGGGTTTGGGATGTAATGTAGCTTCCAGGCTTTTTGGTTGAGGAGTCAGTGGTTGGCAGACTGGGTCTTTGTCGCTATACATATCCGTCACCATGTTATAGGGATCTCAAGAAGGCAACCATTCCGAGGGCACGATATGTTCTCTGGCCCCTAAAATCCCTAAACCCACACCCTACCTAGACCCCCAAGTACCCTCTATAGACCCTACGTATCCACAAATACAAGCTGCATAGACCTTCTTTTAGGGTACTTGGGGGGTCTAGGTAGACCCCAAATTCTGAACCTTAAGGATACCAGGGTCCTAGGTCTCATTTTGGCTATGAAAAGTATCGGGCTTCCTGGGTGCTACTTAAACACCATCTGAACACACGATGTGCTGTCAGTCTCCATTTGATTCAGGGTTTAGGGTTTAGGGTTTTTCCATTTTTTGATTTTGATCATCCAGCCTTCATTTGGGCCGCTGAATGGTCTCCCTGCGGAAACCAAGACTTGTGCGCAAGAGTTGTGCTGTTGTACAGGGACGGCCCGTAGTCACTTGACCTCTTGGCTCCTTAACGTCTTGAATGATACGGTTTTTGTTGGGTGGCATGGTCAAAATCATTATCCTTGACTGATCATACCTAGCTATTAAGTGGTACGACTACTAAGTTGAATGGATTCACGGGTAATCTTTATAGGCCCCAGGAACCCCTACAATGCATGCTACACCCCTTATTCCAAACCCCAATGTTACTGGTGGTTTGTAGGGAGTAAGGGAAT
>CAJNIZ010027691.1:52085-77294 GCA_905231905.1 Symbiodinium pilosum
TGAAGGAGCACGCGTGCAACTCCCGGACCTGAGGCGTTGGAGTTCTTCAGGTTCAGCTGGTCGATCCCAAACCTCCCTCCAAAAACCCTTAAGAAATTGCAAGGCATCCTGATGGTTGGCAGAAGTGGCTTGTCCACCATCAGGGGTCTCTTTGGTGATGCTAGCAGGAAGAACAGAGACTGCGCGCTTGAGCCATCTTGTAGCCCGGCGACCCATGGCAGCCATATCCTGCCTCCAGACTGAAAGCCGTTCCTGACGGCGAGCCTCCCGAAGCTGAGCAATATCCTGTTCAACCCTCAAGATGGCGGCATCAACACCAAGGCCTTGCACCTGCGAGGGCCACGTGCGCTGGAGATTGGCCAGTAGCCGCGGGCAGACACAACCCCGACTGCTCTGAAAAACGTGCTCTTTAGCCCTGCCCAACCAGTTGGCGAGCTTACGCTGGCGAAAAGACCCTTCAGAACCTCGGTACTTGACCTGTTCTTGTTTTTGCAGAACCTCGGGCAGAGAACCCTTAGGCCTACGACCCCTCCTAAACCCCCTAAGAACCCTTTGCACGGCCTCGGCCTCAGGCGGTGTACCACTAACAGAGTGCAAACTTGCCCACACGAATGCTTCTTCAGCGGCCTGACAGTCTCTGTAGCACCGTGGTCTGAGCTCCAACGCAGCGACGACACAGCGCGTCAAGGCCAGGCGATCTACCTGCAGGAGGACACATGGATTCGACCGTGGGCAATCAGAGCTACTAGTGGCCAACCATACCATGGTACGACTTGACGACACCAGGATTGCTGCTCACAATACACTGTCAGTTGTGGCAGAATTGGCGGGGGCCTGCCATCCTACGTCCATCAGAAACATCCACGGAATCATCTCCAATGGCATCTAGCCTGGAGGACCGCAGGGTAGCAGACTCAGCGTGTATTTTGGTGTGTACGACCCATGGGACGGCGGAAATTTGCTCACGCGATATCGCGTTCCTGGTGATCCAACCATGCTGCTCCTGGTACTATACGTATAGGGCTTAGTAAACGGGACACTTGGAGTTTAGACTATAGCTTACATGAATGTCCCATGTTACAGGAATCTCATAGAGATTGCCTAAAGATTTGTCGGCATTGGGCTCACTCTAAGGGTGTGTTATTCCAAGTTGAGATGGTCTTCGTCACAACACTTCACCCAAACCCTAAGACTTTAAAACCGTAAGACCGACACCCTAAGACCCCAAGACCTACAAAGGTGAGGAAGCCACTTTATCAGTAGCCGGCTCAGCCACGCTGCTGCTGCTCCTGGGCAGAGACCAAGGAAATTGGCTATAGCTTCAGGCACGCTTCAAGGAAGGGGATGAAAAGAGGAGGTTGCATGCAACGAGAATTTAAGGAATATCCTAAGTCCTTTCTGGCGGGTGGGGTGGGGATTTCTGCCCCCTTTCATTGCCGTAGAGCACCCGGAAGTCATGCCCTCTAACCCCACAGCCATTGACAACGAGGATTAGAGTATGTTGGGGTCTGTGTTGGGGTCTCCCCAGTTTTGGAAAGTACCATATCAGCAACACAAGCTGCTGTTGTACCCTAATCTCTGGAAATCCACAAATTCCTGAGCATCGTGAGGGACTTGTGTTGGGCTTCTCTACGAGAATCAGACTGTAAGGTCCCAATTGCCACAATTCTGCAGATGCTAAAAATCTTCATGACCGGCAGATTTACACAAGCCCTGAGATCCCCTCATACTAGTGTTGAACACCCACCTCTAAACCTAAACTGGACCGGTGATTTGCGTGGACTCTTTGGGAACCGTTGAGGTCAGCATTCTGCCAAAAACTGGGTTGGTTTTAAGGAAGTCAAATTGAGTTACCATGATGCGTATGTATGTATATATATATATGTATGTATATATAGTAGTTAATGAGGTTTCCTCAGTATAGTAACTTCAACTTAGTTCCTTAACAGCAACCCAAATATGCTCTTACAAGCTCCAGGATGTTGGTCTTGAGGGATCGACTCAGACATGCTTCAGGGGTTGATTTAGGGTTTAGGTTGAGGGTTTAGGGTTTAGGGGGGAATCCCTGTACAAGCCCTGGTTTGTTCCAGGAGGGTTGGGGGCGGAGTTCTTGCTGCTAGGCCTTGTGTGTACCCCTCAAACAGGCAATCCCTAATTCTGCAAACCCGGAATGCCAAAATGCATCAACAATGGCTAGTGCTGCAAGTACAAAGTACAATGCTATCTTCGTTGCGACTGTTAAATATACCTATTATGTATTTGTATATCTTTATATGTGTGTGTATGTATGTATGTATGTATGTATGCCTAAGTTTTTGGTTGTGGTTATCAATCATACATATATGTATATACTTATATGCATATGAGGGTCTAGTGTTTGGCATCTAGGGGAAATTGTTCTGAGACAATCACAAGGCAGGCGCCGTAAAACCTAAGGCGGTACCCTTCCCAGCTCTTATACTCGCAGATGATATTTTTCTAAAGCCCGAACTCTTGTACACCATTCAAACTCCTGGGTAGGCCCCTGGGATATTTAATATTTTCCTTAATGGCTTTGATAAGGGACCCTATATATCAATATTTTTCAAAGGGTTTCAGGGGCCAACCGGGACTCATACTTACCAAAGCCAGATAATCAATTCATGTAGGAAACTTCAAAAACACCTTCCCTTTTGCTTCTAAAACGGTGCACAAGCCATGTTTTATTTGTTCAGGCCCGTACATTGCAAGGTGGCATTAGGGGTTTAAGGTTTCGGCATTTAAGCATAACTATGTATTCTCTTGTTGATGCATGGATCAACTCATGACTTCTGGGTGGCTGGGGGTTTAGGGTTTAGGGTTTAGGAGTAATATCAACCCTAATGGCAAAACTTCTGGCCGCGAGGGCCCAACGCTCTTAATTCTGAACCCTAAAGGGGTTTAGATTATTGAATTCTAGGTTTCGACCTTAGGGTTCAGGTTTTACGGGTTTAAGGGTTCAGGGTCCCTAGAACTCTAATCCAAACTTCCTTAGACCCTCACTGTTCTATTGTTATATGAAGCCTAAGCCTTGAGTCCCTACGTGTTTGGGGTTTGGGGTTTAGGGCTTAGGCTATGGGACTTGAAAAATCCGTCACATCTGCCAAATCTAACTTTCTTATATAATCTCCCTATACCCCAAATCTCCCTGAACCCCAGGTTCCGCTTAAACCTAAGGCCTAAGGCTCTCTCTATATATATGTACATATGTATATATGTATATATATATATATGGAGAAACATTCAAAGGGGGTTATATAAGGGATTATACAGGGGAGTATTATGGGGCTTATTACGGGGATACTTGGGGTTTAAACCCTAAACCCTAAACCCTTTAGACTAGGGCCACCTAGCATTCCGGGCCGCAACCCTGCCTTGACCCTTCCAACTACTGGGGCCTTACACGGGATGCTTCACGTGCATGTCATGCTTCAAAGGGCTCAAAAGGTGGGACGAAGGAAGGTGGAGTATAGGAAATAAGCCCCAATATAGGGGTTATATAGGGATAATGGAAACGAAAATGGAAACTACTATTTGGGGTTTAAGGTTTAGGGTATACGACATAAGCCCCAATAGAATGGAGTATATACTAAGGATCCTTTAACCCACCTACCTTCATCCCACCTTTTGAGCCCCCTAAGTGTTTGACTTTTGAGCCGAGCCCCTGAGTCCCAAGAATGTCCAAGCAGGGTACAACCTACCGCCCTGAGCCCCTAAATCATGAATCCGGGAAAGGTCTAGGGTTTGGGGTAAATCATCAACCCCTAAGCCGGAAGTTGAAAGCCCCAAAACCGGAATACTACATAATCCCGGTGTCCATGTCAGGTTCCCCTTCCCTAAACCCTAAACCCTAAACCTTAACCGTTTTGTGTTTGATTCTCCGTTACTGGCGTAACATCCCCGAACCCAAGCCCTCACTCCCACCACTAGCTTCCATCTTCTTTTTCCATTCCCCTATACCTTACATATTATGGGTTTAGGGTTTAAGGTTTCCCCTATACCTTACATATTATGGGTTTCTCACTATCCCCCCGCACCCTTAATTTGGGATAGTAATCCCCAAGCAGCCTTGATTAACTTTAATTCAGGGGGAGCCTGGGGGGGAGTACCCCGTTTGGGGTTTTAGGGTTTGGGTTTAGGGCTTGCTTTTATACACCCTTCAACCCTAAACCCTAAATCCCAAGGCTCTGTACGCTGGTTGTGGCCGCGTGTTCTGAAGAGCTCGTGGACTCAATCGAAGGCCTTTGCAAAGGTTTGGAGCTGTAGAGCTAGGGCTCTAGAGACGCTGAGAGGTTAGGGATTAGGGTTTGGGTTTAGGGTTTAGGGTTGGGATCCTTGGTGCAGATGTTTTTTGAGAGTGCTTTGGGTGTAGGTCTTAGGATTCTATGGGCTGGGTTGCAGGGTCCCGGAGTAACATATCACTCGAGGAAATGTCGGGATTCAAGTCGAGAGAGTTGCACATCTGCATCCCAAGTGGCAAGATTGGTTGAAAAGACTTTGAAATCGTAAGCGCTGTGCCCATTGCCCGCAAATTTCATGCGGTCAAGGACAAGAAGACCCCACTCAAGGGATTGCCTGTTTAGGGTCTAGTGTTTCCTGCTCTTGGGGGAGGGGGGGGGGGGTCAGGGGTGCATCATGTTACATTGAACTTTCTCAAATGAAGCGATACAACCACAGAGAGTGAAGTTGAGATTGAGATGGAGATTTAGAGAGACAGGGAGTAGGGAGAAAGCAAGCCACACGCACTATCCATTTTCTTTTCCATTATAGTAGTTTCCATTTGATTTTCCATTATCCCAATATAACCCCTATATAAACCATAGGACAGTGGCCAAGTCCATGAGCACACAAATCATTAAGATGAGTAGTATTTTATTTGGGGATACTATGGTACCCAATATAGAGTAAGATTATATCCTCCTTTTGGGTATAGTATTCTATATAAGGAATATAATCTTACTAGGTTCAACCACCAAAAAAACGCTACTCAGATATCGGCTGTTGTCCATTGAATGGGGCTTCATACTCGGGACAAGCTCAAGAAGACACCATGAGCAGTAGCATATTGCCACTGTGATTGGGAGTATTGTCGCGACGCCTCCTCCTCCTCCACCTCTTCCCGCTGCGCAACTATGACAACGGTCGCCAGAATTCAAGTGCCAACGAACTGGTATGACAGTAGCATCTTGTGTCTCAACGCTGCTTCGCGGTTTTACTCCTAATCATCCTAATCGTCACGGATCCAACTGCCCAAGCCCGATGCCTTCCGGTGCAAAAACACAGTGAGCTCATATAATTCCGTGCCTACATACAACGCTTACCCTGGGGATCCACGTATACCAAAGATACTTACATTGGGCCCTAAAGTCTATAAATAGCACCTACATTGGGCTGGTTGGATCCCCATACACCCCCATAAACTCCTAGTTTCCAATTCATTTGACATTAGCTTCTTCTTTTGATTGTCGTTTTTGGGGTAATACATTAGCAAAACCCTAAACCCTACTTGGATCCTTAGGGTTGGGTAGTGTTTTAGGGCCCAGGTACTACAATATTACTTGTATTTGGGACCTAAAGCCCTACTATTTGGGTCCTTGGACGGCTTTTGGTTTAGGCCACTTCTGTACTTCTGCTTCTGTCATTTGCACTTGACGGAGTTCGAATGAATCCTACTATTTGGGTCCTTGGACCCTTAGGGCTTTTGGTTGAGGCCACTTCTGAACTTCTGCTTTTGTCATTTGCGATTGATGGAATTCAAATGAACACTGGTACCATTTCAGGTTTAGGGCTTTATGGGTTTACGGTACAGTCCCTGTCCCCGATGTAGTGTAAACTCGCAAGCTCCTTCTAGTTGAAGCTGATCTCACATGGTTCATTCATCAATAACCACCTTGATCGAGTGCTTTTACAGCTCCTCTAGAAACCCCGTAAACACGACCCTGTACTCGTTCGACCACCAACAAACACCGCTCATACATATCAAACTCTAACCCTAAACCGTATGAACCCTAAATCCTGAACTCTAGATCCCTGTCCCGAAGTCCTAGGTCCTACCTGTAACGCCGACTGCCTCAGCTTAATAGTATCTTCGCGTTAATGGGTAGGCATAACCACAAGCCATACCCTAGGGATCCGCGTATACAAATAATACTTACATTGGGCCCTGATGTCTGTGAATAGCACCTGCACTTGGCAATCCGGATCTGTAGGGATAGCTAATTGAGGCTACAGGTACAATTACCCTAAGCTCTAAGCCCCAAAACCCAAGCTGCCAGGCGTGTCCACTAACTTCGGTCTACCAAAGGCATTTATCGGCGTGATCCTGCTTCCCATTGTTGGTAGCGCGGCTTAACCACCAAGCGAAGCCGGGGCTTTTGTGTATGTATGTATGTGTATATATATATAGATGTATATATATATATATATGTAAATAATCCCTATGACAGGGATATGGGGGCGTTACAGAGGATATGCATATCAGGGTGTTTAGGAAATTTGGGTTTAGGGTTTAGGGTTCAGGTTTAGGGATATTTGCCGCCAAGAATGGAGACTCAGATGGAAATTGGGGTGACAATGATATGGAAACTTGTATTATATAGTGTGTAGGGACTAGGGTAATGAAATAGGATGTGTTAAACACAAAGTCCTAGCAGAAGTATGTTTGCGTGTGAAGTAACGGGGACAGGGGTTTTGTAGAGATAGTGTAGACCTCCTGATTAATAAACCCCTTCCCCTTAAAAGGGGGAGGTTTATAGGTATGTGTGGGGGTCTAGGGTTTCTAAACTTCAGGGATGAGTTATGAGGACCAGCTTCAGAACTTCAGGGTTTGGGGTTTCAGACTTATGTGCTGTGTAGAGATTCCTAGCACTTTAACCTAGAGGGTCCAAGTACCCACATAGTAGGGAACCCTAAGCCCTAACGCTGTGATCTGAAGGGTTTTGGATTCCTGAAACCCTATTATTGGGTACTGAGATCGTGAGGGTAAGGCAGTCTGAATGCAAGGTTTCGATGTTGGGGGGATCCTGATGCCACGCCCGGAAACCAAGCGTGCTGAAGTGCAGGGCTTTAAGCCAGCGGCTTAGAGTGTAGGATTTAGGGTGCGTAGCGCTTAGGATATGGCAAGTATGACCCATCACATGTCAGCCCAATCATCAAAGGCAATGCTGCGGAGCACGCTACAGCCGTCACTTCCGCGTACAAGGGAAAGCTGGACTTGGCGATAGGCGCCTTCCATGGGCTGCGTGTAACTTACTGGCTTTTTAGTAGGGATCAGGGACTATAATCCCAAAGACTCCCTATTTGATAAATATCCTTATTCCCTACTAAGCACCAGCAAGGAAGGTATGGAGGGACGAAGTTATGCAAGTTTACGGAATCCTGGTGATTCGCTTCGGGTTTAGTGTTCAGGGGTTGGGTTCAGGAGTCATGGCGTTACATGCTCATTCGGTTCTTGCCTTAAACGCCCCGCTGCGAAAGTTCCATGTCTTGGTCAACGCTTGTCATGAAAGTAAACACTGCGTACCGGGGCATTGCCCTGACTTCCTATGGGAAGTAGGGTGTTCATTAAGGTTGTTGGTGGCTGTTGATAGGATTTGTTAGGAATATAGAGGAGTGTAAATGTTGGGTGTCCAGTTGAGGAGACCACATCAACGCATGGGTCACATGGAATCTAACGATGATTCAAACCGGCTAAGTTGAAAACCTCACCAAGTATTGTAGTTTCCAGAGACGGGGGATCCCATACAGACCCTAAATCCCTAAAGCGCTACAACCCTCATCATAGGGACGCCAAAAATGGTACCCTTGATTTTAGGAAACCCTCAAACGTGATCCCAAAAAGCTTCTTTCAGAAGTAGAACTGTTGACAGAGGATCTCCACAGGGACCTTGCGCCCTAAACTGTGTGTGGGGCCATATTAAACCCTAAAACCCCCACATGTAAAAACCCTAAAACCCCCACATGTAACCCCAGAAAGCTTCTTTCCACAGTACAGCGGCTGACAGAGATTCTGTAAAGGGACCTCGCACCGTAAACTGTGGGGAGGTGTCATATTAAACCCCAAACCCCGGACGCGGTTTAGGGTTTAGGGTTTAGGGTTTAGGGTTCACTGTGGAATCCTACACCTCAGCCTCAAACATGTGAAATGACCAGCTGCAGACCCTATGCACGCTAGCCCCGTAAACGCGGATTTAAAGGGTTTTCAGGAAACACATAAGGCTCCCTAAGGGTCCAAGGACCCAAATAATGGGGCTTTAGGTCCCAAATACCATTAATATCATGGTATTTGGGCCTTAGAACCCTATTATTTGGGCCCTTGGACTTTTAGGGGCTGTATGTCGGGTACGAAGGGCTGAGGGTTGGTTTCAGGGCCACAGCGTGGAAAAGAAAATCGTAACGGTTAACAATTGACGTAAGCCAGGGGGTTTAGGGTTTAGGGTTTCTCCAGGAAATCTTATCAAAGCCTGTCATGTACCCTTAAAGGCTACACCCTGAGCCTAAGGGTCCAGGTACCTAATAATCATATATCCACCCAAAACCTGCACTACAATTATTACCCAAAGCCCAAGTACCAAATTAATGGGTACTTGGACCCTCTAGGTGAGCCCTAAACCCTGAACCCTACACCCTTAACCCGGCACCCCAAACCCTAAACCCTGAACCCTAAACCCTGAATCCTAAACCTGCACCCTAAACCGTGTGAGGTGTAGCCGTGGGATCGTCGACACAGATCGCCCTCTTCGTGGTTCCCGTGGCCGTCCTTGCGGGATGGGCCTATGGCACACCTGGCAGCTTTAGGACACAGTCTACTTGGAGGGTCGTGGGAACTTAGTAAGTAGGTCAAGAACTAAGGGGGACAACTAGGGGTTACTATGTGGTTTGTAGGGGTTATTGACTTACCCTCCAAGCATGATGAGGACCTCTTTTGTAGTAGATATGCTTTTTAGGGTTGAGGGCTGAGGGTGTAGTGTATATATATATATACATACACACTCTCTGCAATTATGGTCTAATTCTGTTTGTAGCCCAGAGTACCTTCATGGAAACTGGAGGTTTATTGATCTCCGGGGTCCCAGATGGGACAGACCCTGAGAACCCCCTGAGTTCCACTTATTCTTGTAAGAACCCTAAAGCCCAAACCCTAAACCCTAAACCCCAGGAAAGTCTACCCCGGAATCTACTCTAGCTCCAAGACTGGAGGTTTGAGTGTTTAGGGTCGAAATATTGGGTCCCTGAAGTTTAGGGCTGCCAGGGTTCTGCCAATCCGTGTTTTGTAGGGGAAGGCATCATGTGATTACCCCATTCGAAAAATGTTCAGTTGTGTCCATCTGGTGTCCCTCGCTGTACCCCCTCAAAGTACTTGCGTCAGTGCAGTGCCAGGCCGGAGATGTGAATGGCGTAGGGTTTGCTTTATGTTTTAGGGCTCAGAGAGCAGCCAAATCCGTGCAGGACCCCGACCACACGCGTTTTAGTTTAGGGTTCAGGGCGATCTCCGCAGGACCATGTACTGTCCCTAGTTTACACGGTCCATGTGGCAAGCAATGCCAGTTGAGCGGAGTGTAGATGTTGCTTGCATCAGCCAGGCACTCCAATGTCCCTGAACTTCCGACTCTTTGACACCGCCTGCCAAATGCTGAGCGTCTTCCTAGTCTCACAGGCAGGATTAGTTGAACATAGGGCCTGAGGCCTAGGGCCTGTAGCAGCTGAGGGCTTCAGGTGTCAGGTAATTTTGGAGGCTTCAACTGACATGCGAAATGGGCCAGAATGAACAAAAATAGGGGTTCCGGGGTGATTTCATCATGCCTGGAAAGCCATGCCAGGGCCCCATTGCTACAAAACGATAGTAAGAATAGTGATAATAATCGATGGCCATGATAGTAACAGTGATACTAATACTAACAATAGTTATCTAATGTTATCTATGCCTCGGATAACACGCTTTCCGCTTGCTACGGTTACAACCCTACCAATCCTTCGCAACGCAGCTGATAGTTACAGGGTGCCTGTATGGAATGACATTACAGTTTGGGGCTGCGGTTTAGGGTTTAGGGTTAAGGGTTTAAGGCCTGCTCCAATGTAGCTCCTCCTTGATTGTGTTCTGGTTCATGGAGAGGATACCTACACCTAAGTGTCCAAGGACCCAAATAATAGGGCTTAAGGTCCCGAATACCACTAATATTGTAGCATTTGGGCCCTGAAGCCCTACTATTTGGGTACTTGGACCCTAAGGGTAAGTTATGGAGTCACCCTTACAAATAAATCATGTGGAAGGTCTGGTTTCGCAAGGACGCAACAGAAAACGGCAGGGAATTGAGCCCCAACGTACAACCCAAAAGCCTCAATTAACCTCAGTGGCATGCTTGGGTTTGGGGAAAGGAGAGCTACTGTATCTTCCCGACAATCTAACATGGAAATCCGCGCCAGAAGGTTCAGATAGGTTCAGGCATTTTGAATGGGAAGCCTTCTTGCAACCCCAAACCCGAAACAAACCCTGAAGCCTAAACACCCAAACCCTTAGCCCTTAATGCGGTTCAGGGTTTAGGGTTTAGGGATTCAACTCTAAGCTCCTAACCCAAAACCCTCAGCCCAGAATCTAAGCTTGGAACCATGGGCCCCTAGTATGGGCCCTTAATCCTGGAGCACGTATATAGACAGAGATACACAAACACTGCTTATCACCACGTAAAACCTTCAGATTCCATTCCGGGCCCATAGTTCACGACGTTCACGACCCTGGAAACAAGTAAGGGCCGATGTTTGGGGCCCATGGTAGGACTTTGGGCTTAGTATTTAGGGTTTAGGGTTTAGGGTTTATGGGGTTCATATGGTTGAGGGTCTAGGGTTTAGGGCTTCCAACCTCTAAGCTTCCCAACACGGGTGCCTTAAACAGCAACCCACCTCGGCTTCTTCAGTCCGCAAAACCTGAAAAGCCTAAGCCAACCATCCAAAGCCTCCAATCGAGTGTCTATCGGGAATTCAGGTTCATGGGATGAGGGTTGAGGGCTTAGGGATTGGGGGTTCAAATAGACGTTAAACCCTAAACCCTAAGCCCCCTTACCTAAACCCTGTAGTACATGCTTCAGGCCCAAAGGGCTCTTGTAGATACCCTGGGGCATGATGATAAAGGTGTTTCCCCAAAGCAGGGGTCCGTTCGGAGGTGCCTACAAAAAGGAGCATAATGTATTGACGTCCATCTAGGGCCAATGTTGATGGACGCCCCTATACATGCTGCTTGGTTGAATGCGTAAAGCCCGAAACCTTGCCCCTTATGTGCAGGTGCTGCAGCACGGAAACACCAATTGGCTCCACGGCGCCATGCTCGTGACTACTTACTGCCACTCGGGCTTTTGTGCGTAAGGGTATAGGGCTTAGGGTTTAGGGGCATAGGTCGTGATTTGAGTATAGTTGCAGTTCATGGGTACTTAAGGTGCGGATTGCATAAGCTATCAAGCAGTACATAACAGCCGACATACATCGAATGCGGCACTTTTTCCTCCGCCTGACAGTCAACCATCAATCTCGAATTGAGCAATGGTTATAATGGGTATACTGTAGTTCATCATCATTATACCCTCTTATCGGGTATGATCTCGCAGAAAAGAATATGGTAGCTTCTAGAAGTACTGGGGCCCCTAATATAAACCACCGAAATGCCATCATCCTTATCAGGGGTTTGAGGAAACCTGCATGCTTGGGTATCCGGACCCTGAGGTGGACCCCACGGATAGTAGCCTAGAACAGCAGATCGACATGGCAAAGATGCGAGGTACCAACTGCATTTTGTTCGCACAGATCAGGAACCACAACTGCTTTGGTAAGGTTACAGGGCGTGGGAAAATGTAAGGGTCATCTAAGAGTGTAGTCCCCCTTAAGTAGATAGAATATGGGGTATATGGGGATCTTATTAACATATACCCAAAGTCATATTCTATCTACTTAAGGGGGACTATATGGGTATGGGTTTAGAGCTGTTATGTAGCTCCTCGTGGGAGTTTCATGGTATTTTGGTAAGGGGTCCTATGATACTACCCGGAAAGGATCTACAGGTTAAGATCTTGGGTGGAGAATGCCTCATGCAAGGAGCTTACTTCCTACTAGGACAAACTAGGTTCAGGGTTTAGGTCACGTACCCTAGACTCTTATAACAACCTATAAATGATGCATTGTAGATGACAGTCGTGTTTCGCAATACTCCTACCTAGACCACACCCTCCAAACTACAACCTACACCCCAAAAGTATGTAAAATAATAGCCCTAAACCCAAAATAATAGCCATAAAGGCCATTATTTTACATACTTTTGGGGTCCAGGTATGCCCGCCCTTGCCATGTCAAGCTCCATTTTCTTGTCCATTTGGTTCTCGATTTTTATTGGGACCATATCCCTTAACCCTGAACCCTAAACCCTAAACCTTAAACCCTAAACCTTAAACCTTAAACCCTAAACCCTAAACCGCGTGAATCCTTGAGATGAAGCCTTGAGCCACATCCTTGACAGGTTTGATTGCAATCATGACCTGGCTCCTCGGCGTGATGTCATGGTTCCGGGTTTGGTATATAGGGTTCACCTAGGACGCCCCCAAGTACCCTCTATGGACCCTAAGTATCCGCAAATAGGACCTACATAGACTCTATTTTAGGGGGTACTTGGGGGGTCTAGGCAGGGTTTAAGGTGTAGGGTGTCAAGGTTTTGGGCTTAGGGGGTTGCTTTTCCCAAAGGCGGCGAGGGTCTTGATGCTTATTTGCAAAACTGCTCATGGCCGTCCCCTCAACCAAGCCTCTCCAATCACCCTCTATCAGGATCCAAATGCCAACTATTGTGGAAGCTATACCCCTTGTGTAAGGGTGCATCGAGTGTTTTGGAACAGCTGAGGTTACGTTTTTCAAGGTTTCCATGGCAGGTAAGGCAGCAACGGGCAGGCACATTGTCTCCACCGTTGGCTTCTTCAAGGGCGTGTAAAGATGCCGCTCTTCCTTGTGCATTTTCTATCAAGTAGGATGTTCTCGTATGCCCCCCACCCTCCCCTAAACCCTAAACCCACCCCCGAGAAAAAAAATAAGCGCCCAGCTGTTAGCATTGACACCCACCGATGCGGAGATGCCTTTCTATCTGTCCTCTGCCATCCCTACACAACCCTACTATGCCAGCCAGGAGGGAAGCACCTAAAACCTATAATCCCTAAACACCATAATCCCTATATAACCAAGTATAGCAGTGTCCATGCTCTTCTCCATTCCTTCTAAACCCTAATTTCAGGATTCAGGGTTTAGGGTTCCTAAGCCCTGCCTGGAGTGTCAGGGAGGCTAATAAGTAGGTTAATAAGCGGGATAACTAGGGTTACTATATGGGCTATAGGAGTTATTAACCTATTTACTCAGTCCCCCTGACCCTCCCAAGTAGTAACTTTTGAGAAAGTTACCTTAAAACCCTACACCCAAAAGCCTAAACCCTGAACCCTCAACCCCCCTAAAACCTAAACTGAATCAAGAAAAGCTCAGGTTCATCCCTGAGAACACTTGAAGTGCTCACAGGCCGTACCGTAGAACGCGCGGAATGGACCCTGCGGCTCCACGGTTTAGGGTTTAGGCCTTCGGGTTTAAAGTTTAGGGTTTGGGGTTTAGGGTTTGGGGTTTAGGGTTTAGGTTTAGGCCTTAGGGTTTAGGGTTTAGGGTTTGTCTACAAATAGTAGCTACATTTGGGCCCAATGCCTATACATAGCACCTACATTGGGTTATTTGGAGCCCTTGGGGGATTCAGAACCATCGCTGTCTTTTCGGAACGAAAAGGAACATAATCATCAGCTGGTTTAGTGGTGGTACGTAGGGAGTATGAAAATGCAATCCGTATATGATCTCTATCTCGTGTATTCCCTTATTCCCTTTGAATATCGTGTTATTCTGATAGGTCCAAAACCCTAAACCCGAAACCCTAAACCCTATGCCCTAAGCCATAAGTCCTAAGCCCTATATGGGAGTTACAGTCTGGAGTTCGTACCTCATATGTATGAACTCCGTCGCATCTTGGGAGAGCCATAGATAAAGATACTGTCAGGATGCCCCAAGTGCTTTCAAAAGGCATCTAGGGTGTGGGTTTAGGGTTTATGGTTTAGCGCATAGGGTGTTGAGCTTCATGGAGAGTTCTTGGGTGTCCAGGTAAAGTCTCCAGCCTAGAGCTCCTTGAAATAGTATAGGGTTTAGGGTTCCAAGCGAAAGTCTTACTTGGTGCGATCATTCTTCACTTTGTGCACTCAGCTCTGAAACTCAAAACTGTTTTTGCTAATATAAAACAGTAAACAGGTTCATTCTACTCTTCTAACCCGGTGTATCGCTAGATACACACCACATACAGACCCCAAGCTCTGAACATGCTTATAAAATCCCTGTAACCAAATCCGGCCATATCTACGAACCCTTCATACCCTGGTTATCTTGACATCTTCGCCCCCCTCCCCCCGCACCTAAACTCTAGACCTAACTGCTAAGCCCTAAGCCCCTAATGCTCCTTGAGCTTGTCCGATACAAAGACAGCCTCGTTCCACGCGTTGCGTATGCAATGCGTGAGGCCTCCGGGTATTCGGCTTCCCCAGCTCTATCTGCAGGTGTATAGGCTCAGAATTTATAACTTTAAGCTTTGGTGTGCTCGTCAGTGGGCAGCAAGTTGCAGCTAGCTGCGCATAACAGATGTCGAGTACCCGTTTGGTGGCTATGTCAACTCATAGCCCAATTGATGCATCGCTTGAGCAGTGATTCTGACCGGGAACCCTTTTCTCGGTTTCCCTTTCGGAAGTGATACTGGGTACCTTTTTGGAGGTGCCCATAATAAGGCTCATGATCTATTTGGGTCTATATTGGGTCCCCTATTTTGGAAAAATACCTTTCGAGGCTTGTGGACCAACATTTACATTATAATCACATGTAAGTACCCGAATCCTAAGTACCTCATTGTTGGGCACTTGGACCCCCCCAGGATGATTACGCCTCGCTTTCAGATGCTCGCTCATTACGGTGCAAATTTCAGGGAGGGGCCATGCTGGCGAGTTAGGCTATATAGGCTATAATTATAAGTTGGTTAGAAAGGGGCTGAGTCTAGTTGGAAGCAGCAAGCGCCCCCTCCCCACCCTTGTATTACATATGTCCCCGGAAATATAAGGTCTCTTATGCCTGAAGTTAGTACTGGGGGGGGGGACGTGTGTGTTCACCGTTCATGCTAGGAACAGGGGGTCAATGCTCCAAGATCACTGCTCACATGTCCGTTTCACATGCTGTCACGCGCAGCAACGACCTGTGCTGAAGGGTCGGAAATCTCTATGGTCAATGTATCCAGAACCCGAAACAGGCAGTCTCCATATGCCTTACAGGCATTAAGCATAATTCTTCCCCTGAACACCTACAGCTTTATGGGTAGCACCTACCAATTCGGGACTTGCTTCTAGTCAGCTGTAGGTAACTGGGGTTACAGGTTTTTCGAGACCTAGACCCACTAGGAAAGTCTAGGGTGCCTCGCCGGCGCCTGCAGGACGCCTATCACTTTGCAGCAAGCTCGCTGGTCAATTATGGTTTACTTACTGGTGCTTAAAGGCGAAGTGGGGGAGTGAATATAGGTACCATAATACGGATGAGGGTTTAGGGTTTAGGGGTCTAGGGTTTAGGGATTAGGGGGCTTATGGTTCTAAACCCTAAACCCTAAACTTTCAACTTTAGACCGGCCAGGTAGATGATCTACCGTCAATATTAGGCATGGGCTACAGTCTAAACTCTTTAAAAGGGGACTAGATACGAGATTAAATGGGGGACTACTATAGGGTTTATTAAGGGGCATACTAGGAGTTTAGACTATAGGTCAGGGTCCATGTCCACAAATCATATGGGAAGTATTGCTTGCAGCTCATATTGTTCCCGCACGTTTCCTGTGCCACTACCATGTGGTGGTTTCCATAAGACAGGGTGCCAGGCTCAATATGGACCCCGATAGACTGTAGTCCTCATGATAGGGAATTACCCAACAAAGGGGCCCCTATATTTAGAACCCCCCAACGCCATACATCCTTAGTATACCTCTACCCCAAACCCTAAACCATCCTAAACCCAATATGATCCCCTAAGAGGGTCTCTTAGGTTTAGGGCTTACGGGCTCCTATCTTCGAGACATCCCCATGTCATCCACCCCGCTAACCTGGTGCTAAGTAGTCAGGTCTCAGTACCTAGGGTTTAGGGTTTAGGCTGGTTTAGGGTTAAGGAATTAGCGTTCAGGGATTAAGGATAAGGGTTGCTTCTAACCTGCCTGGCCCCTAAACCGTTTTTAGGCCGTAACTAGAGCAACCGGCGCGCTTAAAGAAGGGGTATAGATACCAAAATCATAGGCACCAGGCCCTTTCGTACAGGTACCTAATTAGGTTACTCTAGCTAAACCAGACCAGCCTACTTACAGGGCTCTTTTAAACCAGAATCTTAGCCCTAAACCAATTCCAAAGCGCCAAACCCTAAACCCTAAATCCAAAACTAAATAACCCTAAGGGTCCAAGGACCCAAATAACAGGGTCTAGGGCCCCAAATACCATCAATGTTATAGTATCTGGGCTTTAAAGCCTTTGGGTCCTTGGACCCTTAGGGTAAGCCTGCTCACGTGGCTTGTGATGTTCTCCGATTGGACTCGCGCCATGGCAAAGACCCGTGGCAGCCAATCTGCGAGAAAATTCCTTGGTGCTTGAGGTTTTTAGTGTTTAGGGCTGAAGGTCTTGGGAAACTCCCCAAACCCTAAACCCTATATAACCCCTATATCCCCCTTTAAAGGTACCCCTAATTTTATATAACCCCTATATAACCCTCTCCATAATTTGGGCAGTAAATTCTATGATGTCTATATTCCGCGCTCTGAGCCCAAGTTTAACCACAATCCTTACTTTGGCCTTTAAATTTGACATGTAGTACTTATTACAGGCTACACCCCAGAGCCTGGACCGTGCGGATCTATATTCAAAATCCTGCATGGCCTTGCTCTACTATAGTACCAGAATTCCAACGCATGAGGTACTTAGGGTCATGCAGGATTTTTAGCCCTAAACCCCAAACCCTAAACTCCAAACCCTATACTAAACCCCAAACCCTAAACCCTAAGCCCTAGCCCTAAACCTCAAACCCAGTAGCCACCTTAGAGTGATGGGCTGAGGCACGATGCCGCCACGTCCGTAGCAAAGGCCAGCCTCGCTCTGGCAGACTTGTAAGGGGGTTGTAGGGTTATAGGGTTTAGGGTTTGGGGTTTAGGGTTTGGGGAGTTTCCCAAAATTAGGGGTACCTCCTATAATGGACAGTCAAATGGAAAAGAAAATGGAAAATGAAATGGAAACTGGTTTAGGGTTTAGGGGTTTGGGGGGGTTTAGGGTTTAGGGGTTGAGGGTTTAGGGGTTAAGGTGTTCCAGGGTTTAGCGGTTTAGGTTTCGCGGGTTGAGGGTTTAAGGGTTAGGGGTGCAGGTTTAGGGTTCAGGGTTTAGGGTTTAGGGTAGGTTTTCCAGATTGGCTACCAAAGAGCCCCGTAGCGTAAAGCCTAAACCCTAAACCCTGGGGTTCAGAGTTTAGAGTTTAGAGTTAGGGGTTCAGGGTGTAGGGTTTACAGCTTGAAGTTTTCAGGGTTTAGGATTTAGAGTTTAAGGTTTAGGGCTGGCTATCAGGGATGAGGGTGATAGTGCTAGGGTCCTCTGATAATTTCATTATAGCACTACCACAGGGTGGGGGTCCACCCCGGGGTCCACTCAATCAATCCCCGTTTAACTAAGGAATGTTTAGGGTTTGTGGTTTAGCGTTGTAGATTCTATTTTACACGGTTTCGGTCATACCCCTGAATCATAACAGGTATCTCTTAAACATGAGGAACCCTGCTATCTAAGGACATATTCCTCCTCAAACCTTGAAGCCCGAAAAATGGAATATCGGGCTCCATGACCTTATGATTGGAGTAGTTCTGCTTATGACCTTCTTAGTGGGGCGTAACTTACGCAGAGGGTCCATATATACAACGATTAGGGAATGAGGCCCCAAAATACCATACCACAGAAGGAATTATGGGTCCCAATTCCCTAATGGTTGTATATGTGGACCCCCTGGGTTATGCAAGTAAGGGTCAAGCGCCTACTAGCACCGCAGGAGTTGAGGGTGCACGGGCAGTATCCATAAAGGGCCCAAGTACCCAAACCCTAACCTACCACAACCTATTTTTTGGGGTCCTATTAAAATCCCTAATATAAAACTTATAGGACACCTACAAAAAAGTAGGTCTTGGTAGGTTAAGGAATACAAGAGACGGGGCGAGCTGGTGATGGGGACATTCTCGGCTGTCACGATCGCGCTCAACCAGGCCTGCGGCAGCATGAATCAGAAGCCGATGATGCATCCGCATCCGTCGCGAAACTCAGGAATTTTCTGCCGGCACTACGTGCAGGCTGCGCGGGAGTACCAGTTGGGGGACAAAGACATTCGAAGTGGTTGACTGCCCAGCAGAGTGGAAGGAATCGTTTCACGCGGTGGCGGGACAAGCCTGGGCAAGTCAAGTCTTAAACCTCGAACGCGCCTTCGCAGCTCTTCGGGGTTGAGGGTTTCATGTTTCTGTCGCGGTTCCATGTAGAAATTGTGTGGACATCTTCTAGGCTATCGCGATCTGAACTGCTTATCAACTAAGGTCCTCACAACCAACTGTAAGTCCTAAAGTGAAGCCCAGAGAATGTCCTAAACGCTAAACTAACCCTTTTCTTTAAAATCATGATTTTTTTTGGGGGGGGGACTTGCAGACCCGGGGATGCGCGGGGATGTGCAAAGATTGACCAGAAATACGGCTGCCCCTCCATATGTCAGATGGGAGTTAGGGCTTATGTGAGCTAGGTTTAGGGTTTAGGGTTTAGACTCCGTAAATGGGTGTATACAGAGGGTTCTATAAAGCAAGAGTACAGATTTTTTAAGGGGTTACTAGGAGTTTAGACTATACCTCATATGAGGTTCACAGTTCTGTTCTGTTGAGACACCCTTCTATTACTCGGGTTGGATTCTTTGATGATTCTCGTCTTGCCGCTGCACCAGAACAGAAGTCCCCTTGATTAAGTAACAGCAGTGACCAGAATGGACAGCGACAAGCATACCAGCGTCCCATCATGGGGGGGGGGGTTCTGAGAACGAGATTTCCCCTAAATATCCACAAACGCGAGGATTGGCATGATAGGAACCCTCCCAAGATGAACCACCATCTCCTTGGAAGCCCCCGTACATTGAATTTGGGGGTGTACGGTTTAGGTGTCTATGATACCATTATGAACCCGTTCAGCCTCTATAATAACTCTTTGAAGCCTTAAGAACTAAAATCCTAAGCCTGAACCCTCCAAAAGGGCGATGTCCTAAGGGTCCGTGTACGTGAGGGACAATCTGAAGTACACTTGGGAACGCAGTTCCTCAAAAGGAGATCCTTTCAAAGAGTGCGCCTACTTCATGGTCATTTTGGGGACAGGTATTCTAGACAACTACCAAAACCCTGGCCCGGCAACGCTAGATCCTAAACCCTAAATCTCAAGCCCAAGCCCGCAACCCTAACCCCCCCCCCCCACCCCAAGTTCGAAAGCACCTACTCTATGCAACCCTTAGCAGGTCGACATCTATGGCCGCCCCATTAGCAGCGAAGGCCTTGGCTCGGCTAAGGGTCTAGGATCTAGGGTTGGGGGGTGGGGGGGTAAGGTTCGAGGGTCCCCTTCATGGGATATAAGGGATTTATGGCTTGTTTAGCTAAACATGGGAATATAGTTGGTAAGTAAGTTTAGGGTCTGACCTAGAGCAAAGTAAACTTTCATACAACAAGGAGTAAAGGTATCCAAAATGAGGTTACAAATCCTTTTGTCATAGGAACACTGATTATTCTAGGTAGGGTGTTTGGCCATGTGTTGGGTCTAGGGTTTAGGGGGGGCTGCCTAGACCCCGCAAGTACACTAAAATAGGGTCTACGTAGCTTCTATGTGGGGATACTCAGTCAATGTAGAAGGTACGTACTTCTAGGTGAGGCTTAGGGTTAAGGGCCTAGAGTCTAGGGTTCAGGGTTCAGGTAGAGAAGTGTGTCAAGATTAAAGTGCCCTAATCTAGCACCAAAATAAAGGAGAATCCAGATCCTCGGGACTCTACCGTGTCTCTGAGATGTCCAGCGATATCCAGTTCGGGATTGAATTGCCCTCCCGCGAACCCTTAAAACCTAAACCTGTTCTCGGGCTTCCATCTTAGTTGTGGGGAGGAGGTGATAGGAGGTGTCCATTATGTAGGGAACACGCCAGCAGCTGGCATTGTGGGAACCGGTCCTGGGGTTAGCTTTTCACTGTTAGTCGCGATACAGCAGAAATGTAGCAGGAGCCCAAACACTAAACCCTAAGCCCTAACCAAAACAAGCCCTAAACCCTATACCCTGAAACCCTAAGCCCTGAACCCTGCCATTACCCCTTGTGGTCACTATAAGTGAGAGCGGGGATAAAGTGAGCCATACCCCACCATCTGGAAGTGAGGCTCCCGATTGGCAGATTAGTTTGAGGGGTTTAGGGTATACATGGGGTCAGGGTTTGGTTGGGTTTAGGGCTTAGGGATGTAGGGTTGAGGGGTCTAAGGTTCAGAGGTTTAGGGCTTAGGGTTCACGGTGTATGGTTCGGGGTTTAGCGGTTTAGGGTTCAGTTGTTTAGGGTTCAGGGCTTAGATGCACCTGTGAGCAACTCGTCTTGTAATCGCCCAAGATAGGCCAGCCTTCCTCCAGGGCTGTCTTTCCGATCTCTACAAAGCCTGTGACTCGATTTGCTTTGGCAGCTCAGGGGTTCTTAGGGTGTAGGTTTTGCTGTTACCTAGTTGTTCTGCATGTAGTAAAAATAGTAAGCTGTAGGCAAGGGGGCTTCAGAGAGCCAAAAATCCTAAACTCCAAACCCTAAACCATAAGTAGTGGTTTCCATTTTCTTTTCCATGGGCAAATAGCTGCACGAACTTTGAGGTGTACGCGGCCACAGCCCGAATACGCGTTCGCAGTGGAGCCTCCCTTCAAGGTTCACACCCTGTCAAAATCCAGATGCATACTTAAAGCCTAAATCTTTGCCTTAAGGGTCCAAGGACCCACATGATAGGGTTTTAGGGCCCAAGTACTATATAATATTAATCGTATTTGGGCCCTAAAGCCCCATTATTCGGGTCCTTGGACCCTTAGGGCAATCCTTTGTAACAGACCCCAAAGTTGCAGCATCTTCGAAATGCCTGGGCAGTGGAAATCTAACCCCTGCAGGTCTCGACGGCGAAGAGGGGCCCGACGTGCAAGAGTTCGTTGTGATCCTTCCCTGCTTTCAAACACAGGGGGGGGGGGTTTTCAAAGCCAAGGGGTTCCTCTAGGAGCCCCTACGAAAGAATTGTAACATGCTGGGGTATCTTTACCAAGTTTCCTTCACAGGATTAGTGTTTGCGTTTCTGAACATCTTTAGAAAATACTGATTCTCTGCAAAGGCTTGTTTTGCAGGGTTGAAGGGAGACTGTATTTAGAGGCTCAGGGGACACAGGGGGGGTGTAAGCAGGCCAACCCCAATTGGGGGACTTATAGGCATTAAAACCATGTTTGCATGTTACCTTGCAAGTAATTTTGATAGATCTTGAAGGGCCCGCATTGGGTACGGAGAACCAGCCCCGGAGCAGTCTGATAGTCGTTCCCTCAAATGGGGCTCTGTCATGGTTGTTTCCATAAAAGCTGTCAAGGCCGAAAGCTGGAATTCTACAGAATGTGACAGATGCCAGTCAGGTGTGCCCGTGATGGCGCTGTTCAAGTACGGGGGTCACATGTATTGTCAGGGTTGCCGACCTGGCACTCGAGTTGGATCTGCATGTCTGTTGCTTCCTCTCGAGATGCACTCGATGCCTGGAATGGCGGCCTAGGCTGGTATTTGACTGCTTCACTAGAGGAGTGAGAAGTAAGGACTGGGAATCATTGGATACAGGAGGGGTTCTGCAGGTCAGTGTGTGGCTGTGGCTCGGGCCACTAGATTGTGCAGATTCATGACGCTGTTGATAGAAGAACTTTGCATCAACCTAGGTACCTTAAATCCCAGGGTTTACAGTAGTCCTTTACAGATACAGTTTTCGCGACTTCATCACCATGGGGAATAGTAACTAACCCAGACCCCTGATGAATAAACCCCCTCCCCTTAACAGGGATTATAATAGGGATCTTAAAATTTAGGCCCTGACAGGAGTGGTTCATTAATCAGGGGTCTACATTACTGCGGCATCCTTTCCTGTCTTCCCTACTGACCACTAGTAAGTCAAGCACTCCTCGCAACTGAAGCCAATAAGACCTCACTCATAATTCTTGTTTGTAAGCCGCAAGGTCCGTAGACACAATCCGAAACCATACGCCCAAGCTCTTAAGCTCTGAACTCTAAATCCTAATCTCTAAACAATGAACCCAAAATCCTAAACCTCAAATGCTATAGACTTTAAATCCTAACCTCTAAACTCTGAGCCCCCATATCCCGAATCCCTCGCTAATTACGCGCTACCCCAAGACTCTTGGAATCGCATTACCGTGCCGCAGCACCCCAAGCTTCAGCGTTCCCCCACAAAGCCTTTTGATTTAGGGTTTCGTGTTTCGGGTTGAGGAACCATGTTTAGAGAGTCGGTGTAGGGATTAGAGTTTAAAAGGTTTAGGAATTAGGGTTTCGGGCTTATAGTAACCCTTAGGGTTCAGGTTCTTGGGATTAGGGTGTATGGATTAGGACTTAAGCTAGGGATTTGGGTTAAAGGTTCGGTCTTCCAGTCATCCAATTTGTCCTTCTACACCTTAACCATCCTTAACCCCCAGAACTCCTGAACCCCAAACCTTACATTCTAAAACTTAGGGGTTGTTTGCTTGGTGCGCTTCGGGTGGGTTTGGATCCCTGAGCCATGGAGTATACTTCGGACACAAGGCCTAAGGCTACAAATATGTAGGGCTTAGGGTTTCGAGTTTAGGGTTTAATGTCTTTTGAAAAACAACCTGGAAGTTCTACGTACTAATCTCAAATCCATAATGCCTTCACCTACAACCACGGCCCGTAGAAGCATGGCCCGTAGAAGCCCGCAACTCATGGAGCAACATAATGGGGTTTCCAACCAATAGGGGTCACTAAGGACTGTAGCATTTTAGGGTCTGTGTTGGGCACTGAACCCTCCCTAAATCCTAAACCCTAAACCCACCTATCTATGAAAAACCACAACTTTTGGTCTCTTCTGCCAGGTCAAGGTCTTTTCTGTTCACTCCTGTGCGGGGCTCAGGTCTGTGCGTGCTGAACTTTGAGGGGTTACCTAGACAATATGATGGTTAGGGTTTAGAATTTCGAGTTTTCAGGAAATACAGGGATTCACATAGGGTCATAAAAGGGGGATGGTTTTAAAGGTTAGTCGTCCCTGAACAAGAAAATACAGGGGTTATTTAGGGCTAGTTTTCCAACAAGTTTGAAAAATTAGCGGTCCCCCAAAACTGGTAGTTACAAGGGGTTTTATACGGATATGTAGAGCTTAGGGTACAGGATCTCCAACACATTCTATGGATTTGGGGCCCATAAAAGGGACTAAATAGGCTCCTTTAGGGATATGTAGGGTTGAGAGAGTAGAGGCTCCAACCGTAACACGGTCCAGTATCAAGAGTTTCTATATTTAGGGCTGTGATACTTGCAGGGTATATAGAGTGGCCGGCCATCTTCCAAACATTCTGTCTCCTCCCTTCAACAACCCAGGATATCTTTCAATCTTTGATGACATACAGCCGAATGTTGTTTGCCTACTCATTAGGGCGTAGTTATCACTAAGCATCCTGGGCAGAATGCAAAGATCATCGTGTACGAGACAGGACTTGGCAAATCATGGATCAGTGTGGAGGCCTCAGGTAATACCACCTGCCTGATACTCCACCCACCCCCAAAGTTCTCCCCTGTTCTCCCATATAGGGTTTAGGGTTTAGGGTTTAGGGTTTAGGATAATTAGGCTCGTTGAGGCGAAAAGAGTTTAGGGATGGGATAGTAAAGGGGGGTTTGGTCTTGTTGTAGAGTCCATAAGTAAATGGCCATCATCCCAGAAGCTCACTACACTCCCCCAAAGTAACATGGAAACCCATATAGCCCCATTTTAGAGAGACTGTAGTCTTTATTGGGGCCCCTAAACCCTAAACCCTAAGCCCTAAACCCTAAACCCTAAACCCTGTTAGTTTCCAGGAGTGTACCCCTTTTAAGGGACATGCCCGAAACCAGGTCCTCAGAGGCGCTCCAAGTGCCCTCCACCATGAGACATGATATGGGAATTTCCCAAAATTAGGGGTACTTTTTTGGGGGTCCCCATAATAAGGATTGTAGTATTTTGGGGTCTATCTTACACTTTTTTCTAGAAATGGTTGCTTAGATTCCAGGATTAAACCCTAAACCCTGAACCCTAACCCTAATTATAAGAACTGTAGACATTGAAGCATTTGGGTACGCATCAGGAATCCTGGCGTTTGATGCCTAATACGGGAACCTTCGCGGTTGATGCAGGATACTAGGCACTACCTATGTGAGCTATAGGGTTCAGGGTTCCGGGTTTAGGTTTTAGGGTTTAGGTAGTCTAAACTCCTCGCATCCCCCCTTACTTGCCCCTGTAGGAGTCCGCTATGTACTGCCCTTTGAGGTGTATAGACAGTAGCTCATACAACCCCCATATCCACATTTATAAGCTGGGCAACTTGTAACAACCTCACCCGATCGCCCCTCAAAGGTTGAAATGCAAACTCCTTCCAGAGTGCTAGGTCGCAGTTGATGAACTTTAAACTTCATCCTAGTTACTGTATCATTTAATGGGTATATTAGTAAGTATGTAATAGGGTTTTCTCGTTATGGAAACTACTCTAAACCTTAAACCCATCATTATAGTAGCTTAACTTGTATAAGTGCCTTAACAGTGGAACTAGAACCCCTACACCCTATAAACCCCTAAGCCTGGACCCTAAGCCCTTCATCCCTCGTATGTATGACTATAAGACGGGCACTAAACCTGAACCTCTAAACCCTAAACCCTGATCTCTGGAACCCTAAACCCTAAACCCTAAAGCCTAAAGCCTACAAAGACCCCCCAAGTACCCTCTATCGACCCTCAGTATCCCCAAATAGAAGCTACATAGACCCTATTTTAGGGTACTTGGGGGGTCTAAGT
>CAJNIZ010027702.1:0-34638 GCA_905231905.1 Symbiodinium pilosum
GAGCACACCATCCGTCTTCTTCGGAGAGACTCAGGTACAGCAGCACCAAACAGCTAAGCATGCCACTCTGACCTGGAGTCCAGGCAAGTTTCTATCTGTTGCGTTAGGCTCGCAAGGTGGTCTATTTTTTTTCTCAAAGATGCATTCCAAGGGTTAAATGCCTGGCAGTTGCTCTGACCTTTTTTGCCCACGCCGAAGTCACGTGTGCAAGTTCCATTTGGCAGCAGTACGAACTAATTACTGCTGTTCCTCTCCCTGAACTGCCTACAAACAAATCTGTTCTCATGATGTAATTCATGAATCTGCCTCCATCGTGCCCCCCTCCCCCCACCTCCCCCGGCCATAGTTCTTGCAGACTACCTGCACGAGCCTAAGCCCACGTCCATGCAAAGCTGAATGAAGAACCCGAATCAGCAATACTTTCAAACACATACCTTAAAATTCAATACATGCTAAAACGACTTCATACAACCTTCGGAAGCGTCCCCGTGTCAATGGTGATGCCCTATCACAAATCCCCTCTGTGCCCTGTTGCGTCTGCTCCTACCGATATGAAGCATCACCTCTTTTTCAGCTTCTTCACTGGAGAATGAATGCATGGAGTGTATGTAGGGCTCGCTTGGATTTTCACCTTGACCTGGTAGGGTTTGATCTGGCAGGTTGGGCCTTGTCGGTGGGCCAAACATCCAGGAGTCTCGCGGCTGCATCCGATAGAGACACCTGGGAAATCAGATGAACATAGATGAATCAAAAGAGCCTTTAAACGGAAACGAATAATCACTACTTCATTTGTAGCAATACAGCCTTTGTGTTTCTTAATTTCGGAGGCATATCATTCGATGCTTCAACCTCGCAGAGCCTCCACTCCAACGCTTTTGCAGAAGGATGCGCTAACACAGCTACAACCAAGTCGGCAATCCCGTTCGTGCAGCACCGGATTGTACCTACTGGAATTCTAGCCAAGTTGTTTAAGAATGACCGTCATGGGCGCACAAACAGAAAATGAATATCACCCAGAAAATTGATCTAAGAGACTGCCCCAACCGGAGACATATTGCAGCCTCAGGCGGCCACAGACAACGGCGGCGCCTCTTCGGTGTCTCCACTGAGGGCCCTTCAAAGCATCGGAGGTGCTACAGATGTCAAAAACAAAACAGAATAAACCATCGAGGGATGTCACTTTTCACGCTCACCTCCTAGGAATGACATAATCCCAATTCCTTTGCCCTGGAGCCCACATGTGAGAGCCGCAATTCTGGGGAATGACCTTTTAAATCCATGTCAAGCCGAACAGCTCAGGGGACGTTCTCCGTAGGATCAAAACGTCCCTCCCCGCCACTACACAGTATGGCAAGGAAGAGTTAGCTCAGTTGCACACGGTTGCGCACTACTAGAACGCATGATAGCCTGCACATTATTACTGACCGGACAAGACGCAGTCATACAAAGAACAGCACCTTACAAAAAGACTGCGCCTGAGAGCTTCCACCAGATTGGCAGCACCTGTCGTTCCCAGCCTGGGACTGGCAGGCGGCTGCGTTTGAGATTATCAGTTTCTGGGGAGCAGGTGCCCTTTAGCGCTATGAGGCGGGTGAGTAAACGTAAATGTCATAACCTCAACTCCAATCACCAACTTTCTGCCCACAGCGGGGTGGAGCTTGCGATGCTAGGTTGCATGTGAATCAAATTAGTGACATTTCTCTGCGTCGTGTATGTTAGCAGATACTGTGCAAGCGTGTTCTTGTGGAAGGTGCGCCCGTCAGCACAAGGCGAAATCTACCCATGCAATCAACTTTCTCAGGCTAGGGCCGGGCCAGGGCAATCGCCTGGGGGATTGCGAAGGCTTGAATAAATTCTGAGTGATTTCTAGAAAGTGGTTATCCTTGCGCATGCGCAACGCAACTGCGGAGAATAGAACAAGTGCAGGTAACTGATTTGGAAATGAATCAGGTTGAAGATTCCTCTTCAGGAAACTAGCAGTGGCAGGAACTCTGCCAAAGTCGTGTGGACACCTTTCGAGATTTGTGTCGCATGGAATCATCATCATGAGTCATCATGCGATACCCGAAATTCTGAAGACCCTGCAACTTGGCGTGAGACTTGGACTGACACGGGCCGGTCCCGAGGCCCTGGCAACATTTTGAGCGACAGCCCGGGGCCTTGGCCGGCATGCCAGGAAGTTTGGGTGTTAGGGGACCCTGAACCCTTCGACTAACCAAAGGTCGTCATTCCGACACAACATCTACATGCTCTCTGTGACATTGGTCGAAGATTAGTAGGTAAGAAGCCAAGTGGAAGGATGGAGGAGAAGCCGTGCCCACAGCAGCTGTAAGCCGGATGTGCCAAGCAATAACATTTAAAGCAAAAGCGATGTGACAGCACGAGTCACAATTCGATGACGAATGCTGAGCACAGCAACCTTTGTCACTGTTTAGTATTGCTCTTATTGCCGTCATGTCTGCGAGTGTTATGAGATTGTTTGACGACGAAACGATGTGTTGAGTAGTTTCCCAGGCTCCCATAAGAGTCAAACAGTTTCTTTCAACAAGTATCCGGGATGAGGCCGTGACAATAGCTCCTTTCGTGGCGCTTGGCTCTTCTTTGGCTTGGGCGCCTGCAGACACAGAAAGGATCAGTGCTTGCCCGTTCCCATGCCGATTCCAGGTCCTGAGCCATCAGAATAATGTTGGAGCCTGATTAGCGCCGGCCCCCCCAAAAAACAAAAGAGGAGCCCCTTTCATAAAAAGGCATCAGAACGAATTGGGGTTCTGAGGGATCCTATAGCTCCGATTAAAATCGTAAAGGAAGAGGGATCCTTCGGCTCTTATTGAAGGGCTTGCTCGGTCTAGCTTTCAAGGGAATAGGAAGGGCGGGCAGGGTCATTGGCCTTCACATTAAACGGCCTGGTCCTGAAAGCCTAGTAAAAGCAATTGCAATCTAATTAAATCATGGAAAATCTATTCAAAATCAATCGAAACGGAATTTGATCAAAACTCTTCCTATAATTTGTCCGGCCGAAAAACTTTGCTTTATTGAGACCCCCCAAATCGAATAGGGGGTCCAGAATAATGTTCAAAAAGCTTTACTTTATTGCGGACCCCCGCACTAATCGGGATTTAAAAGTGAATTCGAGTAGGTCAACCACCCACCCGTGAAGAGGTCCGACAGTGGCTCACTTCAAAGCAGCGGAGGGACATCATCCGAAGTGAAGATATCGCTTTAAGATCTGGAGCCTGAGGCCTTTGCCTGTAGATCAGGTGTTGTTTGTAGACGTTCACGCAAAGCCTTAGGCCCTTGTCACGCTTGAAGCCTACAACAATTGAAGTAGATGACTCAAGTTGATTTTTACCAGCGGACTTGAGACCTCCACCCCCGGCAAAAGCATTTTAAAGAGGGTTTGGAAACAGTTCCCTACACCAGATCGAGCGTGGAAAAAATGTTGAACAACTGTTTTCGAAAAACAAAAAAGATTTTAGTGAAGTTCGAAAAGATTTAGCAAACACTAATTCACTAGGATCCCGAAAGATTTTCAAACAGCTAAGAATTCAGAGGTATCGCAATGAAAAGCCTTGGCATTACCCAAACAACCTGAGCGATAGTTTAAGATCCCAGTGTCGGGGGTGGAGTGGGGGTCTAACTTGGCTGGTGAATTGATTGTTGCATTTTGAAGGAAGAGCTTCGCGAAGCTTGGAGAGGGAACAGCGCCGTGAGGCTTGGGGAGGAAGTAGGGCTTGACAAAGCAGCACAGGAACAAACCAAGACAATAGCTTAAAGGCCACCTGAGCATCGCCACGTCAAACTCTGCTATCCTAAACATCAAGCAAGCGCAAATACTCAAACCGCAATCCTGTTCCCCGCAGTCTATTTGACTGCACTACCAGAACCTCGACTCCAGGCTTCATTTGCGTAGGCCGCGTAGGCTTCAAAAGCAAGTTCAGCAGAAATGATGCCTGTGGCCTGGCCACCCAAAAGGACTTCAACCCTGGCCCCTCCTTCTGAGGTTTGGATGCAAAAGCGCCATGAAGCTCAGCGAGGTCCAGCTGGAGCTCCTGAAGTGAAAGAGAAATGGCTCAAAACAAGTTTGTCAAAACATGAAGCTCTTAAATAATTTCGGGGGATCCTTCCTCTTGTACTCCTCTTTAAGCGATGCTTGGCCCAAGGCAGTCTGAGGAGCGTCAGACAGGTCTCCCAATCGTCTCCTGGAGAGCTTGGAACACTTTAGAGATTCAGGTTGTGTCAAGAGGCAGTTTCAAGAGGGCTCTGGGTTAGCCTAGCTGTTGGCACAACACTCGTGCAACAACCGCATATAATCCCAGAAAAGTCTGAATCACTGAAGGAAGATCCGATCCCTTCCGTCAGCCTCGCACTTGCCAAAGCTCGCTGGCAGCCACCTTCCTGCCAACTGGGCAACGGAACACACTACACACCACAAAATCTTGCTCCTCAAGCTGGCTTCCTCCCATCTTTTTAACCCTCTTCCCTTCATCTCCCTTCTCCGACAGCCGCCACCTCGCCGCGGGCAGTGTTCGCCCGGCAGAAGGCCTCTGCCTCCCCTCGGCTCCTGAGGATTCCCAAACTTGAGGAGACCATCACATAGCAGGTCATGTTTGGTCTTGTTCTGTTTCTGCTGACTTTTTACTGTCGCTGAGCTGAATCGTAGGATCATTGTCGATGCTCCATGGTGATGATTCGCTGACAACGCATCTGGATCTGGCAGGAAATCCTCGCATCTCAAGATTATGGTGATGCTGCCGGTGCCCTGGTCCGCCAAATTTCGGTGTAATGTTGCACTGACTTTAGTGAAGAGACCTTGCATACCGTGTTTTGGCCGCCGCTTATTCAATTTCAGGCCATCATTGGGAAGACCTTGAATAACGTGTTTAGATTTTGGAACCCAAATTAAACGGGACCAAGTCCAGTCCATCCCTTTTAAAGTATTCCCCAAGGCCTCCGGAGGCCCTCAGTACCGTGGGAGCCTTATTGATGACGTCTAATTTCTAATTTTCCGGACCCCCCCATGATTGTTAGGGGGGGGCGGCCCCAATATTAACTAAGGTGCAACATTAAATGACACAAGCCAGCATCGGGAATGGAGGGTTCGAAACGCAAATGAGATCAATCAAACGCTGGGTCGATATGGATCAACTCCGGGCCCCCTGCGGCTTCAAAGACAGTCGCCGACCTGCCGTGACCAGGTGCTGCATGCAGCTGCTTTTAAACCGGTACACCCAGGATCACCCAGGTCTCAACGAAGGATTTGAGCGAAGTTTGTGCAAACCGGCCTGTCCTATCACTGGCAGATCATAATAAGCAATCCGAAACAAAGCGAGATTCAAAATAAAAGGTAATGTAGCGCCACAAGAAGCTGAAGTGACAAAATGGATGTTTGCCACCCCTTCACCACACTTGAGGACCTTACAATCTGCACGAGCGAGCCTACTTATCAGCGGCACGCAGTCCAAGACCAATATGAGTTGACGCCGTTGGACGCTGAAGGTCACCCAGGGGACATCATGACATCGTGTGATTTGCAGTCTGCTATCGTACTTTGCTCACACACTCCCATCTGTATTCTGCGCCTAGACATAGTAACACCGCGGCTTTAGCATCAATCCCACGGCCAGACTCACACACTCCAACCTCAGATTAGGGAAGGCTCGTTTCATGGTTTATCGGTCATGCGCAAGCTTTGGCTCTGCCTGCTGCCTTTGATACTCTAGAAGGTTACAGAGAACACCCGCAACCCGACCCTCAAATCCCGTAGCTTCAAACTTCGAAAGATCTCAACAGCCCTAGCAGATCATCATGCTGGCCTATAGGCAGTGCCGGCACGGTGGCGCGCCCGACCTAGAGCTTCAAAGTGAGAAAAGGCAAGCCAACGAGCCTCAAGTGAAAGCCGGTAAAAGCTCCCACTGCAGCAACATACATGCTAGTCTCAGACACAATCACAAAAGGCCTTGCCCGCGCCCTTCGGCGGAGGAGGAGGCGCCCCCTGCCAAAGGAAGCTAAAAGCAAAGCTCCGACACACCATTCAGTCTGTCAAATTTTCACACGCTGCTCCGGAGATATTCAAAGGCCAAACATGACGTCACAAGACTCTCTAAACGGCTGTCCGAGCTCTCCGTGCCTACCTGGCTACACCCACTGCCATACTGGCTGCGCTGCAGAGCTGAATCAGCTGAGGCAACTCCCTGAATTCTCAACTTGTTGCCTTTCCAGTGCCCTTGCCCTTGCGGGGCTGTGGAGCTTCGTACAACCTGGACACGCAAAGCGTCAATGATAGTTTCAAGGTCGGTAGAACTCAGTTTAGGGCCCATTTACTGCTCATATCAGGCTAGCGTGGCTACAGGAGGCCCATCCTCCTAAAAGGATACACACCTGAAAAAAATAATAAATGAAAAAACCTGGAAGTGTCCTTTAATGGATCATGATGAATGAGGCGGAGATCTCAATAACGTGGCACAAAGAACTATTAGACCAGCAGCACTCTCCGTCAACTGGCACATGATAGGCCACCTTCTTCGAGTCTATATAGGGCAACTAGCACCCGTATGCATTGGCTCATTAGACCTAGGATGACAGGCTGCATGAGGATCAAATTCATATGAGTTGGAAAAAATCCCCACTCATAAATTCATTACCCAAATGTTCACCATCGGTTTTAACTGGGGCGGCCTTCGTCCCGACAAGGGGCATCCCTAGTGGAAACTTTATTCTGAGCTGCTACTTATTCCAAACCCATATTGCGATACCCTTTGGTATCCTGCTGCGGAACAAAAGCTGCCACCATGTAGGCACGTTCCTGTTCCTACCATATGAAAAAGTTGAGGCTATAGTCCTTCCCAAGGGAGGTCCGGGGTATCGGTAAAGATATGGGTTTCGGGTATCGGTGTCGGCTTCTTTAGAAGGCCTGCCATCACTACTGTTTGTTGACCACAAAGGTCTGCACCGGCACCACAGTGCGTATCAGTTGGGTATCGGTCATAGATGCATGCCAATGAAACAACATCTTGGGCAACATCACATTGTCACCGTTCTAAGGGGAGGGGCCGCCCAGGGAATTATGGCCATATCAAAGCTATAGCGCGCCACTATTGTAATCTTCATATGCGGGGTTATTTTTGGGCTCAAAAGGTCTTCTGATACCAGGACATGCCTGGAGTGAGGCTCCGGCTGACGCCGCCCGGGGGTTCTCACTGCCGGGCCAGGCGGCGGCCGCGCCTGTGGGGCAAATGAGGCGTCTTGACTTGAGCTCTGCCATGTTCTGTTGACTCTGCAAAACCAATTGTGAGGTTGGCAGTCGCAATCCTCTTTTGGAAGTCCTGGTTTGTCAAGTCCTGAAAGCCTCCAGTACAGAAGCAATCTTCAACCGCCCTGCTAGCTTTCGCTCGTATGTCATCTTGCCTTGAAATTGGTCTGTGACGTGGCTGAGCTGCAGAGCCTCGGTTGAAAGGTGCTGTGCCGTGGTTGCCATCCTGCGCAGATCGAACCCTGCGGTGCATGTGGAGGCCGTGGCGAGGCCATGGAATCTGCAGATGGCGAGCGTGAGCCCAGGCGCCCTGACAAGGACAGCTGACTGAGGCGGCTTCTGTGCAACTGGCAAGCATTTCAGACTGAGAAGCTGCCTTTAACTTCAACCAAAACCCGAAAGGCGTACCTAACTGAAGCCTTGAGACTCTATCATCTTCCATCACACACGCTGCCTGATTCGGATCGATCCCAAAGGTATCTTCGGCTCCTGCCGGCAGTGGACTGTCGTGCTTTTGAGGATCTACCGTTGCACGGGCCAACGCAAAACACTATTGGCAACATCATGAACAACTCCCGAAACCACAAGCTCCCAGCGCAAGACAAAGAAGAGAGCAAAAAGTGCTGGCTTAAGCTCACTGATGATACCTTGACTTAGAAGTAACCTGAAGACACTCTTCAGTCAGGAAGCCTAACCCGCAAACCCTTCGGCACTTCCGGCAAGAAGGTCCCGCTTGAAGCGCTGCTGAGCTCTGAGTCGCTAGTATCGTCGAGGTCCGCCAGCATGCGCCTCGCGGCGGTTGGGTGTGCCCGACCCAGGGTGCCCTCAAACGCCCGCCCTGCAACACACAGAGGAGAGGAACGGAAACATCTCGGTGCTTTGTGGCTGCTCCGAGTCTTAGCCTGAAACCAGCGCTTGGCGCGGAGACATTTCGACGCAGCGAGGGCGCTATGTCCTGTCGAGTTCAGCTCGGAGATGTTAGGAACACATCATACCCAAATGAAGCACATGTACAGGCATTCTCCGACCTTTCTACTGTACCTGGTGCTAGATGGAGAATCTTTGCGTGGGGAATCCTCTTAGTGAGGGTAAGAAAAAAACAATAACCCCCTCCGCTGCTCGGTGCGTTTCGGCTGCAGGCTGTTACATTGCAGGCTTGAATTCTGAGTTTGCCGAGTGCTCATACCGGAACAACATGAAACAATAGTTATCTGCTTGAAATTCGAGTCATCAACTTCAAACATGTCCAGGAGCCAACCGCAGGTTGACATCGTGGCTTGAGGACATTGAACTAGCTTGGCTTTGTGAACTACTGGGCAGTCAGACGCTGAAACCTGGAGCAAGCCTATGTGCCAGCATTTGGGCCCACTCTGAATTGGAGGCCCAATCAGCAGACCGCGATGTGGGGTCATAAGCGCAGAATTCCCACGTGGGTCTAGGAGGGTGAGCCCTGCCTCTTCTTCCTCCTCTCTAGTTGGCTCCTTGGCCGGGTCCTCTGTTGACGCGGCCTCACGTTGCCACATGGAATGGGGAACGGCAACAAGGAGGCGGTTTCATTTGTTGTGCGTGCGGCTTGCCTTAGGCGGCTCTCGTCTATAGATTGTGTGCACACAAGCTTAATCTCTACTCGTGAATTTGTACGTGACACCGCCCCTTTCTTGCTATACCCTCCAAAGCTCTCGGCGTCAGACATCAATATGAGGAACCCACAACTCCCGCGTCTGCCTCAGCCTCCCTGCCGTTGCTTTTCCATGGCCAGAAGCCGAACAGCGGCATTGTCGTGGAGCGCACGTCCCCCAAGAGCTCTGAAAAGAAAGTAAGTACACTTACTGTAGGGCATGCTGCGTAACTATGCTTTTAATGCTTCTGCAACCGTACAGGGTGCTACCCTGCTAGATTCTACTACATACTTTTTGAGAGGAAGCTACATACACGGCCTAATGACTCTTCTTGTGGTCATGAGGGGATTTCATGAGCCAGAAGCTGAGCGAAGTTGTACTCTAGGTGTTGCTGACAAACTACGCCCTTTAGGCTTATCCGCATGGTGCAGCATTTGTGCAGGCTGCTTCGTGTTGCTGACCCCGTCAACTATTGGAGTCACTTCAGCTCATCTATTTCCACCGCCCACGCGACTGGATGGTCTACCGCCTGACCTTGATGATCGTTACCAAGGGGCCCTTGGCCCTGCTCTGCTCTCCTGATTTGGATGGCCTCCAAGCTGCCCCACAGCCACAACCCAAGGACTCCTAAGTTCTCGCTTCAATGCATGCTTCAATGCGTCTGCTGCTGCGTCGGCATCTCCAGCCTTCCGTTCAGGCGAGCAGGCAAGAACATTAATATTCAATATTCATCTCCGGCGTTTTAGTCTACCGCTGCTGCTAACTTCTGAAAAGGTAGGAACACCAGAGTCTATTATACAACACCGAGCTTCCTGTTGAAGTGCGAGAGTCCCTCTTAAAACTCCGTTCTGCCAAAAGGAATCTCATCCCAACCCAGAGATGTACCCGGAGCATGGATGGATGCGAGGCATCAATTGGGCTTTGCGCTTTCAGGGAGCGCCAAGTCATTCTGGCCTCCCTGCTGTTTGACTGGCTGGAGCCCTTCTTGAGGGTTTTGAAAAGATGCCAGGCTTGTCTACAAGGCCCATAAAGGAGGTGTACGGGGATATGCCGTGGCCGCGGGACTTCGCGGCCCCTCCGTGAAACCTTCACGGCCTCAAGCAAGCAAAGCGCATCAGGGATGAAGCTTGTCCTAGAGATGCTGCACGAGGTGGGTTTTGAGTGAAGTCTCTTTAGATCTCTGTAGGTTCTCGGATTTTGGCCATGAAGCCTGGGAGTAGCTTTGCCAGAGGTCATGCTGCCAAAGTCTTCCTTCGGAAGCCATGGCTGGATCAACTGCATGGAAGGTCTCAAAACGCGGTGTTATTGGGGCATTCTGGTTGCATTAGGACATACGTTTTGAGGCACACCAGTCTTGATGGGTCAGGGAATAGTGAAAGTAGCTTCCGTGTGAAAATAACTGGTCTGCTTCCAAACGACGGTTCCCTGGCCCTCACTTTGTGGAGGCTACACTGTGAAAACGAAGCCCCACAACCTACAGACTTGTCCTACAGTTGCTGGGTTTGAAGCTGCGAGCTTCCTGAGCTTCAGATCTGAGGCTGCAAGTTGTTGTACGAAAGCTTCCAGAGTCGGGCTCTTCAACCTAAATCTATGGCGGCTGATGGAAGACTGCAGGACCCAGGAGCGTCTTACCCCCCGGCCCTGCGCACGACAGTCTCTGCCAAGCAAGGTTTTGACTTTGACCAAAGGCAATGGTACTACGGCATTCACAGGACCCAGATCCCTATGTCAGACCGCTTCCTTGCCAGAGAGCACCAGACATGGATGACCCCGTCCACATGCGACTCGAAAGAGAACAAGAAACAAGAGGTTTCTCACCCACAATTACTCGGAGTCCTACCACCTTGGTCAGAATGCAAATCATTGCCCAGATCACGAGGGTGTCCCCCGAACAAACCACAGTAGAGGAACTGAGAATTGAGCAGAGACAATCGCATTCCATAAGCTGATAAGCGGCTGGAGATGAGCAGCTCCTATGTGCATGTTGAGGCAAGCCAACTGCTGGAGAATTACCTAAAGAGTTGACTATCAAGATCCGGGGTCGTACGCACGAGTTGCTTGGCCTCGGGAATGTCTGGATGGCCAAACGTAATGCAAGCTTCTAAGTAGGCTGTGACAAAACATGACAAAACGGATGATGACGCTTTATTGCCTTCCGTTCTAGAAATCTCTACCTATCTGCTCCAGAAGTTGGCCACAAGCTCCGCGTGCTCTGCATCTTAAGTACTGGCGTCTCATGCGACTGTCAGTCATCAAGCATACCTGGCACACGCAGCTTTGGATCTGCAAACTCGAAGCCCCGAAGCCAAAGCCGTTCTTGCTGCAGGTAGCAGTTTGCTACGAGTGGATTGCCTCTTCAAGAATCAATGAATGAACAATATTAGAGTTAAAGACCCAGCCCTAGGCAAATCTCACTTCCTGATAAAAACCCCTTCGGGTCAAATCTTTGACTCGCCACTCCGGTTCTGTGGAGACAAGGGGCAAAGCAGCGCCACGCCACGTCGAACCCAATGGCCTTGGTCCTGTGCCCCAGCAGAAGCGGTGGGTTCAAAGATGCCCCCAGAACTCCAACACTCCTGGAGCGATAGTTGGGTTCTATTGCTGGTAGCCTTCTAGCACGCAAGACAAAATTTCTGTTAAAGACGCTCCTCCTCATTGCTCGGCAGCCGGATGTAGCAAACAAAGTTGGTGGAGTGGCCTGAATCGTCTGCAGCGAGATGCTTTGGCGCTCTGAGAAAGCTACTGCGTCCGCTTGTCTTTGACCCAGCCAAAGCAGTTCTTAAAGGAGAAGCCTCCTTCTTGAAGGCAGCGCTCACATCCAGGCTTGAATCGCAGTCCAGAATTCCAAAAATAAACCTGTGAAATCTTGTGCAAGGACGCCTTGGTTACGAGCGATACTAGGCTGATTCCATCAACACCTCCCTCTCAAGTAGCAGTGGACCTGTGGTCGCCAGAGTTCCCTTGCGGAGGGAAGTCTTGTAGAGGGGGCAAGTGTACCTGACAAATGAAACGTGAGTGGCAAGCAGCCAGATAAATGCAGTGCTGCGAGTCTGGGTCGACACCGGCTAGGGGCTCACCACTCTCACAGGCGAGGGCCGATCTCGCATGTTAGGGTGCGGACCCGGAAAGTAAGAAAAACTCCTTCCGCGCAGCCCCCCTTCCAAGGCACTGATCGCCCCTACACCTCTGCCCAGGGCCATGAGCATGCAGATGCGCTATAGCAAACGTCTCTTGCGTGCTTCACCTTCACAGTATCTGGTAGAACTTAGGTTGCATGGCTAACTGAGCATGAAGCCTGGACAAAATGATCTCCACACCACATTGCACCCCAAACTGGGTTTGGGCCTGCCTTCCAGGCTCGGTCGCATTCTTCTGAAAGGTTGCCTAGCACCAGGCTGACAGCAATAGGGCTTCCTGTGGCGTGGGACGTTGCCAGGATTCTTGGAGTGTGGAATACACGCATCGCATCCTAGGAGTCCCAGTAACCCGCCACAGATCAGACCGTTCAGAAGCCAAACTGTACCGTGCCCTCTTCAAATCCCAAATACTGCTTCTCGTCCTGCACTGCCATGGCTGCACAAGGCTCGTAAACTGAACGGCTCAGTCGGCTGATCCCAAAGGTCTTGGAGTCTTGGAGAGCAACAGGCCTGTTGCTACTCCAATCCCTGTACTGGAACAGGCAACATTCCCAGCCTCCTCAACCACCTGTACCCAGATCACCGGCAGCTCCTTGAAAAGGACTGCCTGCAAGCAGCATCACAGCTGTAGGCTTGGCTAGCTTGGGCGGTGGATGATCGTATTAGTCCTTTTGCATCAATGGGCTCAGGTACAAACGGCTCTTGTGGAAAGCTGCAAGCGAGAAACTGGCTTCAGCACACCATCATAAGTTCCACAAACGCTCACCGAAGCTTTATTTTATTTTACAAGTTGTAAGCCAGACTTTGCAGCTTTCAAGTCTTCGTTGGAGAACAGCTGTAAGCACCTTCTCGGACTCCACCATCTTCTTCGAGGGGACGTCCCAGCCAGCTCCCTGACATTTCTTGTGCCAACCCTCCTCTCATCACGGCGCCCTCTTAAATATCGGTGATTCGAGTTTTTGTGCCTGTTGCTAGAAGCTTACTACAGGCACTCCCAACTTTAGCAAATTTTGTTACAAAGCAAGCAAATGAAGATAACGGTTAAAGAATCGGAGGGGAAACTAAGGATGGGCCCAGCCATCTTTGTGTTCTGATATGTGCACCAATATCTGCTCACTGTGAGCTCTGCTGTAGTGTAGGCCATTTAATTCTGGTGTTAACGATGGCCAAACGAAAAGCTGTCAGTCCGAAATTCCACGGACTTGAGGAATCCTGCTATGAAACAGCCATTCCTTTGCCGAGACCAGCCTGCCATTGCTAGTTTGCCTCGAGTTTCAGATTCAAGGCCTGGAGGAAGAGGCCGTGCACGTTCACACCATCCACCTAGGTGAAATGAGAGCGGAGTCAAAGGTTAAGTCAACTCACTGCGCGAGCAGATTTCCAAGGTCAGAATTGACAGATTGCTTCGCAAGAGTCTGCCGTCTGTTCGCACCATTCCGAACTCAAGACTCCAAACCTCTCCCTGGTAAACACCCACGACTGCAGTCCCACAACATGCAAACAGCTACCGCATTCCAAGTTCTCCAAAAAGGCTCTCTGATGTTTCAGGTCCAGATCTGAGGCCGCTGCTGGCGGGTCCACCATTCGAGGCTCAGTGCAGGTGGTAGGCTCTTGCCAGAAGACCAAGGCCTGAAAGAGGCAGACAGCTGCCCCTGGATAATCCTCTCCTGAGATCCAAAACAAACCTGATGAAGGCCAGAGTGTCTTTTTAGTGGCCAGCTGAGCTGCTCTGGGCATGCAAGCTTAGGTTGTTGCATGTCTGGGGTTTGTTTGACCTGTTTGGGATATTTCCAGGGCTGTGGGTCATCTTTGCACTGGTCAGGCGAGATTGCCGACGTTTCTCGCCACGGACAGTCACATGATCTTCCACAGCCCATGCCATCTGAAGTCCAAGGCTTTATGGGCGGGGCATGCTGACATCTCCAAAGCCAGCCACTGAGACCATCGCATCGATGGGAATCTTGGTCTTACGCGCGTGCACCTGCAGAAGGCATACAATCCTCCTTCGAGTATGCTCAAGAACCTGTGCCAGCCGTATCGAAAGTGCTGCAGCATCGCTACTACCTGTGTTGCCGTTACAGGGGAAGCGAATGGCTTCTCTATGCTTCGCGGCCTGGCCTGCTTGGAGCATGTCATGAAACCTTGCGGGAAGTAGAAGCAGGGAACCTGGGACGCCAGGGTGCAAAGGTGGCAAGTACAGTCCACACCTTCTCGAAATCGCAGCCGTCTTCAGTCAGTCTTCATCTCATGCCCATCGCCATGATCGTAATATTAATGACAGCGGTCCAGACTCTGGATTTTCATGGGTCATAAATCAAAGAAGGCAATGAGCCAATTTGGTTGCCACAGGTTGTAAGACGGCGAGTGGACTCGAATCCAGATTCCGAATGCTTTGCGTCTCCTGTTAGAGAGACCTTCCTTTTCAGGCCACCTGAGGCTGGGGCCCAGTAGCTGGAGGGTGGGCCCATCTTCAGCCAGCTAGTCATGAAGTCAATTCGCTCCTGGCGAAATGAGCAGAAGCTAAGCAAGGAAGGTGCCAAGAATGCAGTTTTACATTTCGCACCTATTTGAGCAGTGTTTCTTTCAACCTACTAAAGCATTTAAAATTGCGCATGACAATAACTCGGCAAACCCTGGTCCGAACACGAGGCTTTCCTGTGTGTGCGCAGAAGGCGCAGAAGCTTCACGGAAGCATTTGTTCGCGGAAGGGCTTGCGGAAGCTCAAATTTAGAAACTTTGGTTGTGGCTTGCAGCAGTCTTCGAAGCCCAGGCGCAAGTAACAAACACTACAAGCTGTACTAGCAGGAGGTACGCAGAAGGCCTTCGCGGAGGGGTAGCTTATCATATAAGAAAAAAGCCATGGTTCATGTGGATGTGCGGTGCAAGTCTGTCTCACATTGGCTGGCCCTTGCATGCCCAATCTCCCATTTACTGTAACGGCCTCTTGTGAGGAGGCCTAACCTTGTGACAGCCTCATGCCTCATGATGCTGCCGTCCTTCTGCGAAATAACTCAGCATAGCAACTCCCAGAGAACAACAGCAAAATCTGCGGTAAGCTCAGCTCGTGGTCAGAAGCCCAGGTCTCAATCACCACATCAACCCTTACAAGAAGTACATGCTCGGGGCTGTCCTCAAAGTCCGAGAACCATGAGTTCAGCGGCTTCAAGCACGGGTAGGCAACCTGTGCCAAGGTGCAGCCCGAAAGGAGAGTGGAGTTGAGTCCACAGACGTAATTGGGAGGAAAATGAAGTGATGCGTCATGTTTCTGGCTTTAATGTGCTTTCTGGCAGCCCAGAGACAGAGCAGAACTTCTAATTGAACACGCAAGTATGCCCAACAGTGTGTAGAATTCAGGTACCCTCTATGCCTCTATGATCTATGCCCAAATGTGGCTGTAACTCCTGCCTGGACAGGGGAACGTGTAATTGCCAAGGAAATGTGGGAACATCCTCATTCTGGAAGGGCGTGGGGATTTGGTTTGTTCCACAACATATCAGCATTGCACCCTTTGCTCAGCGTGAAGGCAGCTGAAATCAGCTGAACATTGGGGACAACGCAATTTCTGCTAGGCCTCTTGTCTAACTATCGCTCGCAGACCCATGCGAGAACAAACAGGACAACCCACACAAGATTGGAAGGGTATCTGATTTCCCGGAACATAGCTCATTAATGTCTTTTTCGGCTAACCAATCAATATACTCGCAAAAGAAACCAAAATTTCTCCTTTCGGTAGCAACTTTAGCGAGTTGGGCTTTGGAGTGCTTTTGGGTTTTACGTATTAGGTGGGAAATGACTGGCCCAACTTACCCCGAAGCATACATCCTTCGCGGAGCCTCACCCCAAAGGGGCGGCAGCTGCTGTGAGAGGAAGCAATTGTACATCTCCTGACAGGTTAGGCAGCTTGCCGCTTGCTGCTAGTGCTAGCTTAGGCGCTTGCTTTGTACAACGCGGTAGTACAGCGACAGCACTGTTTTTGTAACGTGGCTGTTTTTGAAATGTCTCTCCTTTCTGTAGTTTAGAAATGACCTACTGTAATTCGTCTCCAAATTGATGAAAATATCCAGATTTCAAAAACACCAAACTAAGAAATTGAGGGCTCAATTTAAGAAATTGAGGGGCTCAATCTCTTAATCTGGCCATTTGTGAACTCTCTTACTTGGATTAGAATTGAATAGACCTGGTGAGGCGCTGCGAGATTCTGGGAGGTTTTGGGAAGGCCGGGGCGAAAATGACGCATGCAGGTATTGAACCCAGCATCTGCAGCATCTAACCGGGCCTCCAGCTGCGCAGACATCACGACGAAACCCTTGATGGCTTTGCCCAGAGTTACCAAGGTGTTTTGCACCTCAGAAATGTGTAGGACCCAAGCGGCAACACAATGACATCCGGGCTTCCATGGCACTTTGTCTGTGGGAGGAGTGCTTGGCTACCAAGTTGAAGGCACTGGAATATCAGAAAAAAAGCAGGGCATCTCGGAAAGTCTTCCTCACAGGCAAACGAACCCTGAGGGCTCAACCCGGCTGATGAGGACGTTGAAGCGATCCATTTCCTGCCATGGCTGACTTCACATGATGTGATTCTCTGCGCCTCTAACAGACTTGTGCAAACAAGTTCTTGAAGGTCTCCGCCGACACAGCCAGAATACCACAGAGAGGCAGGACAGGGGCCCAGCATTGGGACAATCTCGGATTGGGAATGATGGTGATGCTGCCCTGGTTCCCATCCTGGCCGTGGAAGACGCCCAAGGACACAATGCCCCCATCGGGTGTCTTCTTGTACCTGGCCGGGGTTCTTCATTTAAAAAATGCAAAGCCTTGAGTTTCTGCCAGGTAAAGGCCTCACGCGGTTCCAATGGGACTGACTACGAAGTTTTCTCAAGAAATTTGACTAAGGACTCCAGGTTCCGGCTTCCATCTTGGAGCCTCAGGCTGAGGCTGTTTTGCAACGCTGTCCAGTGCTCATTGCTTTATGTTCATATGGTGTGCCAGTGTACCCTCAACGTCTCCCAGCGTCTGCTAGGACCTTATGGGGCCACGTGCGTCAAGGGATGTGACTTTCTGCAAGTCGTTGCAATCCTAAATCCCTCATCATGCCTAGAGTCTAGAAACCCCGTCCGCTTACATAACTTGCGACAGACTCCGGAACACACAAGATAATGGACCCAGGACTCAGACTCACCGTCAGCAATCCGCTGCCCCAATCACTTGTCTATTACAGGGCCTGACCATGTCTGCGCCGGGCAGGCATGTATTCTCAAGTCAAGTGGAGAGAGTGCACGCAAGGCTTTAACTGGCAGAATGACTGGAAGCATAGCAGTGACAAGCTCCGTCTTGGTGGCGTACGTCTCGGGGTGTGCTTGCTTCCGCAGCATGACTGCTGGCACACGGCCATGGAATGCCTGCAAGGCTGGATCAGCAAACGTATTGGGTACAAGTCCCCTTGAACACTCGTCAATGGTGCAGAATTCTACTGGCCGAAAGCGACTGCATGTGGAATGCAGGATGTCCGTCGCCTCAGCCATCTCGGCCACCAGCTCCTGAGAATTGTCACTTCGTGTCTGTGCCCTGAACCTGCACAGTTGTTAAGTTGCTTTACAAACTTACAGATGGTCTCAATATGTATTCCAAGCCAATGTTGAAAGGAGCTTTAAGCAAACCCTCATGCAAGAAAATGTTGCCACGTCTGGCCTGGAGATCCTGAGCATGCCAGGATGTGTAAAATATGGGTGCATTGCTGATTGTTTTGAGCTGATCAGAAGCCCTGGCTCGTGGCATGCATCTCTTTCTTGACACGGCCCCAGTTATTCTCGAGGTCTCCTCTGGACGCTTGCCGCCCCCAGCAGCAGCAATGCGTGGCTGCACGGAAAGGATGATTCCCAGGAACTTCCGGGCTTCCTCCCAGCGTTAGCGTTGGTGCTTGGCTTAGATGGGACGGTGGCCTTGAACGTATGTGAAATCACTGCCTTTGTGAGTGTTCTGGCGTTCCAGTTTGATATTGAGGTTGTTGGGGTTCTGGCTTCAGGCCAGTAGGAACTGGAGCTGCGCAAAAAAATACCCGCGCCTGACTGCAAACGGCTCTAGCCTGTTACTGAAGGGGTGCATACAGCTGGAGGGTCTCCTATAAAGCAAAAGAACAACAAGAACCTCATAGACACCCTGTCTGCCACTCCTCTGTCTGCGCCGTGATCTGTGCGTTTGGGTGCAGCCCGAAGACCTGTCACTCGAGGGCTCTCTCTGCCTGCTCCAGGCTGTCCAACCTTGCTCACCCCGCTGCATGCACAACATACATGACGTTAGAACTTCTGGACTGGACTTAGTGCCAAAAGCCACTAGAAAACCCTTCAGTCTTCGATGCTTTGTATAGGGAGGATCGATCCAGACAGAAGAAGCCCGCCCACCTGCGGATCTTCATCAAAGGGCAAGCCGCGGACGTGCTCGCGGACCTGCAGCTGGCCAATGTTGCGTACTGTACGCACATCACGGGCCTCATGTACTGCGAGGCGAATGGCAGCAGAACTGATGAAGCTTGGGTTCAGTGCGGATCTGTGCACATGTGCGTATCTGCTGAAACAGTAGATGCTGCAAAATTCAAAACGAAGACTTCGATAAGCCCAGCCTCTTCCAAAGAGCCTTCGTCCGGGCCTCAATTGGCAAGGAAGTTCCCACATGGCTTCAAAGGAGCTTACGAAAGGGTGCTTGTTCAGAGAACGACTGGCTACCACAGCGTTGAGACTTGGAAGCAGAACCTGTCTGAAGCTCTTTTTCGAGCTAGTTAAACTAGTAAAAGAAGCTTCAAAACAATGTGCATGGCAAGAAGCTGATTCCCATGCTTGAGCATTGTTGAGAAGTACCTTGAGCCAAGGCGCAAGTGTACTCGTCCAGGGGGCTCAGCTTGTAGCCATCTTGAAGCACCTCGTTGTAAGCACGCGAGCATCCACGGCTTGAAAAAAAATGGAACCACAAACCAAGGCTAAATCTTGATGCCAAGGCACTCCTTCGTTGAAGTATCGCTTCAGGAAGGCGCTGATGAGACGAACGTCCTGAAGCTACTGTCTTGAATTCCTTTGCTCCCACCTACCCTAGCGGGCAGATGGAAAGACAGCCAATCTTCGATCCCAACATGCATGGCTGCTCGTTAGGCCATTTTGGGAAGTGCGCAGCCCTGACACCCTGTCCTTGTCGTCAGTCACGCGGCCTCCGTAATTGACCTGCACATGGGGAGCTTCAGGGCGGGCGGGAGCTTACAGTTCACAGTCTGCTACACTTTGCATGAGCCTTTCAATTCGCTCGGTTCGACCCCAGGGACACTCACATGCGGAACTGGTGGCGCACAAGCTTTTATCTGCCCTCTTGTCATAAGTCATCTTTATGATTCGTCTGCTGCCGGACCTGCACTTGCTTGCAAGCTTTACAACATTGACAAAGCATGCTGCGGGGAAGCCCGGATCACTCAGTCGTCTCCACCACGAAACAAGTAGCAGCCTGCACAGAGACCAACCAGGATCGTGCTTGTGGCACCACATTGCGCTACTAGACAAGCTGCAATGCATGACAGAATGCACTCTCAGAACACATGGCCTGGCCTAAGCCGATGGTGAGAGTGGTTGCAAGCGTCCCGAGGACCTGAACCAACCCTTTTGATTTAAACAGACGGCTTGATATGCCTGGAGTCTCGGTCTTGAAGGTCCAGCAAACAAGATGCACTGCTACTTCGGGGGCCAGGCACATCCACACAAGTTGAGGCCGGACAGTTCTTCCATGAGCTAGCTGCAGCTAGTTTCTGTCTGTTCAACTCCAGATTTCATAAGCCGCCCACTGCAGTCGTCGCCATGGCCTGTAAACATCACAACTGTCTATATCCTAAGATGTCTCACCATTGTCTCTTGCACCGTGGACAAGTCGACTGAAGCACATCCTACGGTGTCTTACAAAATATAGAAAAAAAGGGTAGGCTCAAAGTGCGAGTTCCTCAGCACAATTTAACCGCCGAAAGGAACGGCTTTTTTTGGCAGAAAGCCAAACAAATCAGGGCATGTCTGTAAAACCACTCAGCCTGATGGAAGCTTCTGCAATTCAAATCTCAACAAGCAAGTCTGAGCTGCCGCGCCTGTCGCTGTGCCATGCGGATTTGTTGAACCTGACACACTGTATGCCTTGTTGACCCCCTACTTGAAAGGTCCAGATCTAAACAAGCAAGCAAACATCCACACATATTAATGGTCCAACCCTTGGGCACCCATTTCTGGTGTTTGTGACAAAGGTGTGAGGCAGCCACAAGAATTTCACAGCTCCTCCTGACTGCCATTACAGCAATTGGAGGCCGTCTGCCAATGTCTTGATTTATGGAAACGATCATGACTTCAAAGTAACACGGCCCGAGGTAACTGATGTGAGTACGCGCGTCCCAAGGAACATCAGCTTTGAACATGAAGCAGGCGCCTGATGTACACCTAAAATCCAGCTAAATCAAAGCTCTTGCTGCTGTAGTGGCAAGGACAAGGAGAACAGTCAGACAACAACAATAAGTAGCAAAACTCTTCAAATACAAAGAGGGATAGCAATACTAAATTCTCATGGCAATCAGTGAAGGCCGTCGGTATTATTACTCAGAGTATTTGCAATTAGTAGCGATAGGCGATAGGCTGCCGGCCTCCCAAGCCTGCTTCTCCTCCAGGGATGAAAGTTTAAGGCTGTGGTGTTGGGTGCGGAGGGTTTCGGGTGAAAGTGGTCAAGCCTACACAGACAGTGAACATACGAGGACTTGTTGAAGCATGGACAGGTTGCTCGCTGCATTGGCTCCTCTTTCGTCTTGGTTATACGAGCTGAACCTACAGACCTTGTACTGTACCTTAGCTCCACCTCATTTCTGCCTATGGGTGGGGCAACTTTGCTCGGTCAGTGCGGCTTCGTCAATGCCCTTTGCAGTCGCTGAGATAGCTCGAAGTTGTGCTAGTCCAGTGAAGTAACCATGGGGCTTGGTGGCTTACGTCCATAAATTTCCTGTTCTCCGTCCAGCCCAGCAGGATCCACCACTAGGCTCACTTGCGAGTAGAATGAGCCCAAGATCGAAAGTCCTTTGAGCGCGGCCCGGTTTGCTTCCCTACGCCCGGCAAGCATGGAAAAACCCGGCTCCGTGGCTACAAGTTCTGCAGTGTCGTTGAACTTCTGGAAGCAAACGTCAAGGCATCGCCTTGGCACACAAGTTCGAACAGCGCGGTGTCATGCGAGCAGCAATCCGATACGGAAAGCTCGTAAGGCCGAAAGTCGGACTCTTTCATCACATGCAAGCTGGATTTTGAATACACGAACCTGCGCTACCTGTGCGCGAGTGATTTTTTGGTTTGTTACCCTTGCTCCCGACTTACATGAATCTAGGGGCTTGTTCACTGAAATAGAACAAATGCAGGGCTCCCCAGGAAGCCCGGCCAAAAGCGCTGGAAAGCAGTCTTTTTCTGATTGTTCGCCGTGGGTGCCGCGGCATTTGGGCCTCCCTCTGCAGGTGGCCGCACCCTGCGGACGCTGGAGGATGCCGTCTTTCGTGGCCATCTCTAGCCCTCATGAGCTTTATATGGCAATGCATGAAATCCACGGCTGGCAGTCTGGGAAGATGTTATCTGTAAAGCTGAAATCTGAGGTCTTTGGTCCTTGAAAGGTGTGGCCACACCAGGTTGTACTTTTTCAACCAGACCTTTTACAACCGACACCAACCAGCTCGAAACCAACAGGGGCTTGTCTAGACATAAGATAGATAACGTGCACATAATAATCAAGCTGACATCGTTGCGCTAATGTTCTGGGAGACCTGGATCAAGTTCAGAATGTTTCAGGTGGCATCCTCAGCATTCCGCCGAGTCTTTCTGTCTGCAGATTTTCTGCACTTCAGAAAACTAAGCTACCTTGCAGACTCAGGACAAGCAAAGCACTGCTTTCGCCAATCCTTGCGAAGCCAGTTGGGTTCAATCTCCAAAGACCTGTGCTTTGCCTGTCGATCTCCGCACTCCCAAAGTACCCACGAGCTCTCGCTCGGCTTGCTATATAGCAAGATAAGGCACCGTGCTAATCAGTGAAGCGCACGCCGGCCCACGCAGAACATGGATCACACAAATTGCTTACGTCCACCTACTGCAACCACCTGCAGGGAACCTAACTCTTCACATGGCATTTCTGCAATGCCCAAAGGGCGCGAGGGCAACCGGCGTGGCGTTCACTGCACTTTCGGTAGCTCCAGGGTACTGGACATCCCAGATCCTTCAGAACGTTGCCTTTCCTTCTGCTCCTCTAGCACCCCGCAGCACCACTGCTAAGTTCCTCCAGCGACCGTTGCCGCAGCCAGCATCCTCTTTGAGAGGCGCCGGCAGCAATGTGCGCAAAACAGATGCCCAAAGCCCCCCAGCCTCATTCAGAACCTTCAGTGCTTGAACGATTCAAAAACATGTTGAACATTTCCACATTATCACAATGGTTTACAGCGGGCGCTTGATGTGATGCTTCTTCATGTATTTGCTGCAGTGCCACATAAACAGGAAAGGTGCCAGGATTGCGTCCATCAAAAAGGCTTAGCTCGACAGCCTGCATCACTTCATAACCATAGCTTGTGTTTGTCAATCTTGCCTTCTGCGCTGATATTTTCTTAGTGGGGCACTGGGCGGTGAGGTACGCCACATCAGATACTGATTACTGCTCCGGGTTCAGAGCGTTCGACGCATCAGCTTGACGAAATGTCAAGCCAACCGATTCAAGCAACTTGCTCGCCATTCTCCAGGCACGATGTCAGGGGTCCGTGACTACTATAACTGCCGCCTGTAGGCACTAAATCTGTAGCGTTTAGGAATGCCTCGCAAACTGCGAGGCCTGACCATCTGCAGGATGTATGGCTGAGCCAGAACAAAACTCCACCAGCTAAGCACCAGGGCTCAACATGGTCAAGGCCAAACGACGTTTGCAAGATTTTGCAATGTTGGATTTTGTGACCCTCAGCCTCAATCCAGAATCTGTGAGACCTGAAGCGAACGAAAGCTAGAGGGAAGACGATGCCGGCCGAGTGCGGTCTCACAAAACGTCAGGAACCCTTGAACTCTGTTGCTCTGAAGATTTGCAGGGTCAGCAGGTAGTATACCGAGATGGACAAAGTTGCTAAAGCTGACAGTCGCATCCCAGATTTCCCCGATCTCCCCGAGCAAGCAAGAAGATACAAGGAGCTAGGACCTAGGAGTGTTACCATTCACAACTTGTCTATGGCCAGCTGTGGGCACGCAACTTGCCGCCAACCCACGCGACAGGCTGTCGTCATCCACATCCGTCGCATCGGGGAGATGGCCACGCTCAATGGGACTCCGCTGGGCTCGGAATTTCTGACTGCAAATCTGCACGTAACATCCGTGCATGCTTTCGATGTATCTATGCACGCACTGCGTTCCTATCCAACCTGAGACGAGTGGCGTCTACCGCACAGGCTGTTCCGCAACATTGAAGTGTGAAGCCGAGCCCTGAGAAGGAGCCCAATCTAAAAGATGAGCGCAGCCCGAAACAAGTGCTTCGTGCTTTCGAGAAGGGCGGAAACAGGCCATAAGAGATTCATGTCAGCAACCGATAGACTCGACGCATGTGCACTTCCCTTAATTAATTAGTACCATACCTTACACACCCTTGCGCCCATGTTGACAAGCACTGAGATGCAGGCACGGAGGCACGGCCTGCTTGCCGCGCCATCAAGGAATAGTTCAAAAGCGCTAGGAAGGCTTCTTAGAGAAGCTGGAAAACCTGTCCGGACGACCCTTCGGGCACGTTCGAGACGCAGCTCTGGGTGGTAGCTCCATGAGCCTCGCACATCACTGGGGCTGCTCTCCAGGTTGCAGCCCAGAAAGCGTCGCGCCACGCCCAAAAAGCCTCAGCATCACGAAGGAACCCTCAAACCTTTCAGACGAAAAGGACAATGCACTGGTGGAAAAACATCACATTGTAACATGGGGCTCTGCTTTCCTGATCACAACGCGTGTTGCAGGGAGGTCCATGTAGAAAGGTATTTTCAAGTTGAAAGCAAACAAGAAGCTCTGTGGCTTGCTCCTGGCAGTTACAGATTTCTCAATGAGTCAGGCATTCTCCGAAACAGCTGCAGGTCGAGTTCAGAACGTCATCTTGGGGAGTCAGGGCTTTAGTCAGGAAACGGATTCCGTGCTTCAGCCTCAGGGCTACCTAATGATGTCGGGCCCAAAAGACATGATTCGGGGTCTACTTTGGCAGCCTTCTTGTTCTTCATGGGAGAGTGAACTATCCTGGGGTTGTTCAAGTGTTGGAGAGCCAAATGAGGCAAGCAGTGCTTGGAGCCACAGATTTGATTACATGGCACTATTGTGTCCGAGTCTTTTGGATGCGGCATCGGCTGCTATGACTTCCCGACATTCACGCAAGACTGCTCTGGGGTCTTTGTTGCAGGGTACACAACAGAGGCAGATCAATAAGTGCAGCTGGTTTCCAGGAGACCGGGCCCGGGCTATTCCATGGAAACTCTGGTTGTATTGTAGGCGGAACTACCTTGCATTGACTGCTGCCAGGTTGCGTGTTTCTGCTGGGCTTGCGCGGTGAAGGCGACACCCTGGCGGGTTGTGAAAAGAAGGGTCACTCATCAAAGCACTCATACTTCGACTTGGCCTGCGACCGACAGGCGTCTGGAACACACCAGGATCCGATTGGTTTCCCCATGTTTCCCCTCCCCCTTCCACTTGTTGCTCTTCTGCCAACCCTCACGTTGGGGCGTCAGACCGGCAAAGGGCCACCCCCCCACCCCAAAACGCACCAACAAATCGGGAAAACACAAAGTTAAAATGACTGCTGAAGCCTGGTCTGTAGCATCTTTTCACCAGAGCAGCCAAGCTGCAAGGCACTGCGCGGCGTCGTTGCTGGCAAGGTGGGTAGCTGCTTGACGTTCTTCTGCGGCAGCGCACCTTGGCAGCAAATGACTCTCTGGCTTACGACATGACATGGTACGGTAGCACCTGGAAACACACTCCCGTGCCGGAAGCAACTACTGCATTCAAGGCACTGCTATCGCCAGTGAGCACCGAGTGGGTGTCCTTTTGTTGCTTTGTTGCTCTGACAAACGGCAATGAGATGGCAAAGTAATTGCGCAGGCCATCATCACAACATATATTTTGGTGAATCGCGCATAAGCCCTTTCGAGGAAAGTCGAAGGACCTCATGACTCTGGGAGCAAGGCGGCATATCGTGCCTAGTCAAGCCTGCTAACGATTTGGCCAGCTGTGGCGTCAATCACTATAACATACTACAATTACTCAAAACGAGTGTCTCCTCGTCCATGACTCGATAAGGAATGCCAAACAAGCAAAGCCTTGGACCCAACCATCAACCTGCGAAGGACAAGGGCCTGGAGACCGCGACTCAGCCCGGTGAAGTACCTGCGAGTCCCAGGATTGGGGATGGCCAGTTCTGAAGGTGTCCATCTTGGGGAAAACAGCAAACCACCTCTATTCTTGCTGTCAATTGCAAGAGTGAATAGGAGCCGCCCTGCGCTGTCTCGTAAGGCCTATGTTCGCGGACTCAATGGTTGCTTGCACGAATCTTGGTACGCATCCAAATCTTGACTGATACGCTACATGGTCACTTCCTCAACCCCTTAACGTGTAATGCCCCAAGAAGAAATCCCCCCCCCATTGCACACAGGGCGTCAAAACCCGCTAAAACCCGTGCGGGTCACTTCTGAACCATCTCCACGCGGGCGTCAAGCTTGGTGAGGAGTGCGTGAGCGTCACCTCACAAAAGCCCCTACATTGGACCTCTGCAGAAGATGAAAGGGCTCTATATGCGGCTATACCGTATATCAGAAGAAACAGTGGAAAAACAACTCTCTTGTCCGAAGCTTTGATTGTGCAAATCTCTCCAGAAGCCATCCGGCAAATACCAAACGTGGGGCTTTAGGCTTTAGACAGCCCAAGCCCAAGGTTGCATGCTGCCTTGCGACCTTCCAGCCTAGTCCAACCCTGTGTTGCAAGGGTTTCGCACCTGCAGCTTATCGCGTGGCAGGGAATTGACGAATTCTACACAAGGCCCTGGCCCACTTCTTCCTGCAAGCCGTTAATCTGCGTGTTCGAAGTGTCAATGTCCCGCTGCTCTTTCTGTTTCAGACCTGGGAGAACAAAACAATCCCAAGCAAAAGCACAATCACGACCCTATCAGGCACTGAAATCCACTTCAACAGCGCAGAACAAGAATCTACTACTTCCCACAACTTGGATCCGAGCTCTCCAGCAAATGAGACATGAGGTCCAGCTTGTTTTGAGCTTTGTCCCTCAGCTTTTGCCAACATACGCTGGGCTATCGAATTCAGATTTTGATGTGTCATGCAGATCGGATACTCCAGCTGCTGTTGTGACTCTAAGCTGAAAGTTTGCAACTGGCGGCTGCCACCTGTACACGCACTACCATTCACTTGCTGGCAAGGCAACTCCGATACGCCCCAGCGTGCGTACTGCATATACGTATCCACATGTCGAGACCGTCGTTGCGCGCTGAGAGCCCTTTTTGCAACAAGCCACGGAAGATGGCAACAACAGGCCCTCAACAAGTCCGGACCTTCCTCTGTGCTGTCCAGGAGGCAGCTGCTCTTTTTGATCTCAGTAGATCAAGCGCATCTTTGTGATGACTGTCTCATGTCTGAATATTGCCTATGTTTTCTACCAAGACACCTTCCTCAAAGGCGGGACTGCTCCACAAGGGCACAGATAGGGGTTTATCAGAAGGTCATGATGTGGACTCTCCAAGTTTGTGATCCCTCTTTCAAGGGGCCTGGTTGCAGGGCTAAATGGAAGGGTTGCCTCGAGAATGAGCCAGGAAGCTTAGCATAGATCAGAGGCTGCATTCATGACTGGAATGGCCAGGGCTCTGCAAGATTTTTTTTTTTGGCCTCTACCAGGCTGTTCTTTGGGCTTGGGACTGCGCGTATCCATCATACTCCAGCAAAACAAGGCTGGAACCTGCAGGCTGCTTTCAGCCCTTAAGGCATCTCTGAAGACAACAAGATCTGTGTGAAATGCCACAAGGCGAGCCTTGCCTACGGATACTCAAGGCAAGCTGGTGATTGGGGTTCGGATAACTAAAAACAATGGCATGCGGCGAACTTTTGCCTAGACGGAAGCATAGTAAAAAAAAAGAAAAAAAGATGGCACGGAGCAACATTTATGGCCCAAAAAAAACAATCGCTGACTGCTAGTTTAAAGGTAGTCTCGGAGGCGGCGGCCCGCCCAAACAACTTCTCCAGGGGTTATCTGGAAACCCCTTCCCCCACTTTGCTTAGGGGTTCTCAGAATCCACCGTTCACTTTGGAATCTCCCTCTCGGGGCTCTGGCTGGCTGTCACTTCCCGGAGCTCCTGCATGGCGTTGGTGGTGCAAAGGAAATGCAAAATAAGCCCGGCGTCAAGACTTCGCAGAAATGTTAAAATCCGGTAAGCCCTGGATGTATATGGCAATCGTAGTAATCACTCTGTCTCAACCCTGACAGATCAACGCCATATCAGCCTGGCAACCGCCTGAGGGGTAAGCTTTGTTGCGGAAACGGTACAGCAGGACATGCAGCAGTGGCGGCAGCTGTTGAAAGCTGCCGGACTGAACCCAGAGCTTCAAACTGCCAGACAAAGGCTCGGTGCCTTCAGCTCTTGGTCAAAGGTGAGGCCGCTGTCAGGTGCTGCTTCACCTGAAACGATCATGCGTTTTGTTGTTGAAGAGGGCGGGGTTTAACCGCAAGGAAGTGACGGGCGTGATGGCTACAAATTCGTCTGGAGATTTTGAAAGCAAATCCCTTCTGCTGCATAACCCTGCAGAAGTAGACAGGTTCACCAATCGTGACAGGCTTCAAAGAACACAGGCTCAGGGACTGTAGGGGACCTATAGCTGCATGTTTCGAGAAAGAGGACCGGCTGCTTGATAATGTCTGATGCCTTCTTCTGCTGTTTGCTGCCGGGTCTTCATGAGCAAGGGCGCGAGCGTTGATTGCAGAGCCTGCAGCATGACATGCACTGGAGCACTTCAAACTAAGTGGGTGAGGCCTTGAGGAAAATCAAAGCACATCTCATCTGCAGCTGCAGCGGCCATCCTAGTCTTCCTAGCAACGACTTGCTGCCCCATACAGTAGTTTCTTGCGATGGTTCATGCAAAGCCTGCTGCAAGCCAATGTAAACTCCTTGAACATTCACCCTTCGTTCGCAGCAGCCGGAAAGCCTGACTCGAGTTACACATCCAGGATGGGGGATCATACAAGAAGACAGCCCAGTGCCAACGCAAGTTGGTAAGTGCCATGAGCCTCCAAGTGTTGTTAAGCTCCCAAGGCAAAACTAAGGGCAGCCAGCGGAGCATTCAGGTGATCGATGTCAGCTTTCTGATTGCCCACCAACTCCACTATGTCGATGGCGTGCTTCGTTGCCTGGAAAATCTAGAATATGTAGCCCACATGTGCAGTTTGGATAGTGTAGTGATCCTGCAATTTTGCTGGTGCCGCTGCCTTATCCTGGTGGTGACAGGAGCTTTCACCCGACGCAGGTACATGCTAGCATCTTGCACTAGCCTTGTCGTCCAATTTCCGCAGCAGCTTGTCCCGCATATGGAACCTCAAATGAGCAAGCAAGGTGACAGGCATGATCGCCACTGTTGCCCTCGCATAGAACCATAATGGTTATGTGAGTTATGTGCCACTAAACGCAAGACCTCTTGATGGCGAAGCACTTCGTCGACTTAGTCAACTTCTGAAGGCTCCCTTTCGGTATCTAGTCCCAAGGCTGAGGCCATTCATCTCCTCCTGGCTTAACTCAAAAAGAATGTTTTGAATCAGCCCTCTGGTTGCAGGACAGGATGCTGTTCAGCGCTTTTTCTTCGAACCTGGCTGCAAGGAGCCACACTGGAACGCAGACCTATCTGGCGTCAACCGCGCTGCAATTGGACTGAAACTCGCCATCCTATGACAAAGTACAGAGCTCTCTGACAAAGCTGTAGCCACTTCAAGGGTGTCCTGCACAATCTCCTCTTCCGCTGAGGCCATACGGCGACCAAAATCCTTCCACAAACCGCATCCGTTTAGCACTCCATCTTGTGTGCAGCAGCTAACACAGTTGGGGATGTTAGCTTTGGAGAGCCGACGCCAGCCAAGGCTGCTGTACTATGCTGGCTTGTGAAAAAGGAGCAAGAGAACAGGACCTCTGATTCGGGAAGCTGAACCTTCCAACAGGAAGTGGGAGCCATCTTGTCTTTGACATTTTATGAAAGCGCCACTTTGGACCACAAGCTGAGCAGACATACACGCAGCTAGCGCTGTGCTCATCAATGATGTTGCCAGTTCGCTCTTGATTTCTCTCGCACCATGCTGCTATGCGTCATATGTGACTGTGAATCAGAGATCGCTTTGTTTCGACTGCCCCCCCAGCCCTCTTTGTCACTGCCTGCTGTGACATACCTTCGCTGCAAGGGCTTCTTCGCATGTTCCCCACAAAAGCTTTGTTGCGAAAGGGTGTGTCGCAAGCCGTGCATTTCTTTTACAAGCCTATGTCGCGGAATGGTCGCCCAAGCCTGTTACAAGCCCAATGGTGTTGATTCACAGACATGTGCTTTGAGAGATGTCATGAATTACAGTAGGCGGCAGAGCAGACTATCCAAGCGCCGAGTCCTTGAGCGAGTCACATAACTCAGAGATCCTGGCAGAGGCCACAGGGTAAGGAGACGCAAACATCTAACATCCTCGTCACTCGAAGAAAGCTGGATGAAGTCAGATGCCGTGGCTACCTAGAAGGCAATTCAATGTAGAAAGATGACAAACTGAGAATTCAACTGTGAAGCCCGGGATGCACAACTTGATTTCTCGAAGTCCAGCCCCCATCACGCTCAAACTCTCGACCATCACGGCCCTGCCCCCCTTCCAAATAGAGACGCAGGGGCTGGTTGTGGAAGTTCTGAGACTCGAGGATGGCAACTTTGGACTTGATATGGGCCACCTGCAGTTAGGACCAATGCTGACGTGTCATGGCTGCAGCAACTTAGATATGGTCATGGTCTTGCGCCTGGAGGGGAGTATGCGGACGAAAGCTTGCCAAACTGCTCAGGCTTGCTTGTTGCCCTAATTTTTCAGAATCCAGACTGGTTGCGGAATTTGCGGTGTGCTGCCTTACGCAATCTTTTTGTCCGTACTCCTAGACTGCGGACCCTGCAGCCCGTCCAGAATCCAAACTGACTGGAGAGCCCTGAATGAAGAAATATGCAGTTGGGTACTGAACTGCTCGGCAGCATTTGTTGTTGAAGTGGTTTCGCGGGGATGTAGGGATCATGGGGTGAATGAATGGATACTTACAAGGTGCTGATAGACGACGATGCGGACTGTATTGGGATAAAATAAAATAAGCAATCCCTTCCAGAAGGGAGAGGACGACCGTCACGCCACAAAAGCCAGCCTCCTTGTCTGTTGCGCGGAGGTTCCTTGGCTCGGAAACTCTGTCAGCTTTGCGTGAGTTAAGGTGTACACCCTCTTCAGGCAGCTGTGTCACGAGGTGGGGGCTTAACGGTAGGACCATCCAACAAGCCTGGAACCGAACCTTGACATCACCAAACCATCCAAGCCCCATAGAATGCCCTTAGCCGTAGCTCTAATCATCTCCAAGCGGCGTGATTGGCTTCTCCAACTCCTGTGCCAAGGTAGTGATTTTGGCCTCGATCGCCTCTTTCCAGGTTGAATCCATCAGCAGAAGCTGGCATCACACGCATCCCGACTGGCATACCTGCTTCTACCCGCCCGCTTCCGCTTGACTCTTCTTTCTACGAGTTGGTGGGCCATGCTTTGCAATTTGCATATTCATATATCTACTCTGTCAATGGCTTAGTATAGTACTGGCACCAAGATCAGATGCAAGATTGAAGGTTTGGCTGACTTCGGGATCTGGCCTTTTCTATTTCTGCATGGGAAGACAAACAAATTGCCACAGCGGCAAAGACTTCAATCACCGCGCCTTGGTCCGGACATCCCGAAGTCCAAACTTCTCGATCACATCCTGCGACAGGAAGGCATCCAACTATTGGTCTGAAGGACAGCACGCAAGCTTTGAAAGGGCAACCTGAATACATGTAAAGCTTTGCTAGACCAAGGGAAGCCTGCGCAATTCCCTCTATCAGATGACGCAAAACCCCAAAAACCTCCGCATAGACTCAGCTGGTCTACACCCACTGTAGTCCTGGCGGTGCTGGTCGTGCACAGAGATGGTATGCTTGAGCTTGTCCTAAGCCAGTCGAAAAGCGCTGATTGCCAATGGTCAGATACCAGAGCACCTTGAGCCTCAAAAAAAAGGAGAGTTGAAGGTATTCAATATTCATTCTGACCTTGTTTACTTTCCTGAGAATCGCGCCCGCGTCTCTTCCTCATGAGACTTCAGCTGGGTGATGGCCGTCTCCATATCCTTGGCAACTACATCCGTCTTGCTGCGGTTAGGTTTCAAGCCCACATGGAACTTCGCTCACAAACAGAAAGACAGATGCTCTCTCCACCTGGACAACGGCTAGTGCAACTCCAACGGTCTAGGCCTTCGAAATTTGGCAGTGACTGTGTTGCGGGCACAATCCTCCCAGCTTGGAGACTGCCGTAGGTTTATAAGTTAGTGGAAGAAGCTACCATCAATAGACTCATGCATGCCCGTTGTTCTTGGGACATGACTCTGCAGGTAAGATGTTGGCCGGAGTCTTACACAGCCTATAGTCCGCATCTCCAGATATTCAAAGCCCGTGAAGCCTGAAGCTTTGCGTGCTGCACCTGAAGCCTTCAAGGCTAACGCTTGGGTTGCTCTTCTTGTGCACCTATGAACCATCCTGCAAGTTGCCTATTATAGGGTCCCCTTAAGGGGATATAGGGGTTATACAGGGATAATGGAAGAGAAGATGGAAACTACTATTTAGGTGTTCAGGGGTTTTGCAAAGTCCAAAGCGCCCGCTGCTGGTTGCACAGCTCCTTGCAGAAGGAGTTCCTCGGCAGACAAAGGTTTCGCGCTTCCGGAAGACGTATGGCTGGAGGAGCTTCCTCGTAGACCCTGAGTACTCCAACATGATGCAACCTTGAAGTTCCTTGAAGGAAGCAGGTTGCTGTGTCCTTTGGGGCCGGCTTGTGTGTTGACTAACCTTACAACCTCAGGTTGTGCCTATGTGAGTCATCTGCTTTAGATTAAACCATTTCAGTTTAGGTCCTGTGAGGTTGTGATAATTATTTGCCAGAAAACACTCATGCCACGTAAATTTCCACCTAATATCCTGCAAAACATTACACCCACATACCTCCACCCTTCGGCCAGTTGACAGGGCTTGTGAGATAGAGTCCTGGAAAGTCTCAAACGCCGACGCGCAAAAACTGCCAACTCGTCAGCTGAGCGTCAGGTTATTGATTCGCGTCTCCACCAGATCAGATGCTTTCTGATCCTCAGAGATACAGATATGTCTTGCATCTAAGTAAGAGCCGTTCGAATATGCACCAAGCCTATGCAAGAATGACTTTTTGTGTACTGTGATGGACTCAGGTTCTGCCTTACCTTGTCTACATCAGTCTCTACTTAAAAGAGCCCTCACAGTCAAGTCCCTGGCCGCGGCAGCGATCGCATGTTGCAACTTCCTAGCAGGGCTTGGCAACTCCATTGAGGTTTGCCAGCCCATGGATTGCAAGCAACAACGCTTGGAACTACCTGTTTCCTAGCAGCAACCCGGCCTGATCTCGCTGGCTTGCTTGTCCTCAAGGCACTTGGAGACATGGTGCACAACAGGAAGCAGAATGGCCAGTACTGCGCATATCCCGTGTGTCGGCCAAGGGTTGAAATACACTACCTTCTACTTGAGAACATGGCAGGTTCCCCTTATTTGAGGGATGACACATGTATGCACTTGCTGGAAGCTCCCAAACAATCCTCCACTCGCAAAAATTTGGATGGGATGGGCCATCACCAGGGACAAGATCATTTGGAGGGTCGATTGACAACAGCCCAGCCCTCCAACCTACATTGGATGTTTACGAGATAAGCGCCGCGCCTGTTGAAGCTGCAGATTTTGGAGGAGTGAGATGGTGCCCTGACCGAGCAACTCGAACGGCTGGCAGCATGTGGTGAGTCGTGAGGTTTCAGAGCTGCAGGCGAGTAAGTCACAGCGTTCGGGCCTTCTGCAGCAATTCTGCAATGCTGTCTTGAGCTGGCTATTCAAATAGCAGGAGCCATGAAGAAACAGCAAAGCAACGTTGCCCTCAACGATGATCTTCTGGGGCGCTTCCCATCTCATCTCATGTTCGGTCCGGTGCCCGGACTCCAAGGTGCAGAAGGGCCTATACAACTAGCCACAGCCCGGCGACCCTTGTCAGATGGCCTGCCACTTGTCATCAAGCTTGTCCAAAGCGCCCTTGGTGGTGTCTGTGTTACCTGCCATGGCCAGAGCCTTTAACATGAAAGTGTGTCGAGACCATCTTTCCATCAAGCAGTTGATCATGCATACATGCATGCATACATTCATTCATATAACCACTGATCGTTTCTGGCCCCTTCCTTAACTCAACTGGCGCGGTTGAAGGACCGCTCCAAAGACCGAGCCTCGAATATCGGAGGCCTCCGCACGGGTGGCCAGCAGCAGCTGGTGCATGGCGGTCATGCGCGTGTCCTACGCGGCATGTTCGGGCTTCTTTCCGGGAACGGCGGCAGCAAACAGGGATAAGATGTCTTGCAAGGACGTTCTCTGAAGCTGTCGAGTCCCAACACACTGCTTGGGATGGGCTGCTCAAATCCACGACCCAGTTTGGACTGGAGATCTCAACGGCTCTCACGCTGCCACACAACCGCTGCTAGGCTCACTGCAATTTATGTACTGCTTTCATCATCCCATCGCAAAAACCAAATCACGGTTGCTATGTCGTTGATTCATGATTGAAATCAAGCGGTGCTTGCGGAAACCAGGACTTCCATGTGCCAGAGACAGGTCCTTTGCTGCGACGGCGGAGTTCAGGTTCTGAAGCTCGTGCTCTTGCTCTTCTATCTTCGTATCTCGGCATGAGGTGATCTGAACAGATGATTCAAGCAGCCCCACCCCTGCATTGCCCCACAACATTAGAAGATCTTGGTCATTCAGACCGCGGCATACAGGGGCCATGGCTTTAGCACGTAGCGACTTGCAGGTCAGGTAGCAACTGATTTCTGACGCACTTGCTGCGCAGCTCTTGAGGCTCTCTGAGCCAGGGCACTCTGCTTTGCCAGTTTCTCAGAGAACTTCATCACGCGCGCCTGGTCAGAAGGCGAGTGAGGCAGAATGCCAGGAGACCGCAAGACTTGAGAGCCACGGGCTGGGACGAAAGCTCGACAAAGGACAGGGCGTGGGACACTGGTTTGGGATGAGGACAAGTACGGACCATGCAGGCAAGTCCAGCAATGCGTTCGAGGAACTCAAAAAACTGCTTTAGAAGCTGCTTTGCATGCACCAAGTTTTCACTCGCATGGTACTTGCTAACATGGACATGGCCGCATGATCTGCCCTCCACATGCTCCATGAATCCTCTTGATGGAAAACAGCCTACATGCTGCGTCTGCCTCCCTCAAAGCCATCCAGCGTCTGCCAACAATGAGCTCAAGACACGCCCAAAACA
>CAJNIZ010027702.1:34738-77277 GCA_905231905.1 Symbiodinium pilosum
CCAGTTTGCAGCATGCGATTATGGTCTAGGGGCCTGTCCCACAATCCCGAGCAGAAGCGAGTAGGTTTGAAGGACTTGAGAGCCACGGGCTGGGACGAAAGCTTGACAATGGACAGGGCGTGGGACACTGGTTTGGCAAGGGATGAGGACAAGTACGGACCATGCAGGCAAGTTCAGCAATGCATTCGAGGAACTCAAAAAACTGCTTCAGAAGCTGCTTCGCATGCACCAAGTTTTCACTCGCATGGTACTTGCTAACATGGACATGGCCGCATGATCTGCCCTCCACGTGCTCCATGAATCCTCTTGATGGAAAACAGCCTACATGCTGCGTCTGCCTCCCTCAAAGCCATCCAGTGTCCTGAAATGCCCCCGAAAACCTACCAAAACTGACCCAGAATGGACTCCGGGAATCTTGCCCGAAAAAAACCCAAAAGCCAACGCCTGAAAATCGGCCGTGCCCCGCAGGGCAGCTGCAAAAACCGTCCAAAATTGGCATCCCCCCCCCCAAACCCTCCCCCATAATCCCAGGCTCACTTCGTGAGGTACTAAACGAAGCTCCCACACGGGGAGCTTTCGTGACATCTACGTACAACATCGTTAATGGCTTCAGGGCTTCGCATACCTCGATCTCGTTCATGGCACCCTTCATCTGCCCGATCTCCTGGCAGCCAAGAAAAGGCATGTGGCCTGGAATCGAGGTACACAGCGACTGTCAACCAGGAAAGGCGAACAGCTTCCAATCACCACCCAAACTTATCTGTGCCATAGCCAGTTCTGAATTCTGAAGCCTGAGACCCCAGTCCTCCGTCATTGGATTCAGGGTGCTGACAAGATGGGACTGGACGAATTCCTGCATCACTTCCTTGGCTTTGTGAACGGCAGCCTGGGGGATAGCTTTTGCTGAGAAGCTTTCGTTCCACCTGCTGCTATGGTATTCCCAGGCATCCACACTCCGTCCGGACCTATGCTGGCCAGGGATCGTCATCTTCTGTAGCCAACTTCATCTTGGGCGGCGGCAACGCAATGCCTGGCCACTGCGCAGGGACAGATACATGAGCGTCTGCCTGGCAACAGTTCATAACGAAGTTCTATACTTAGGCTTTCCTTTCGCCCGCCCGGTCCGCCCTTGCGCTGTCTTGCGCGCGTGCGCTGTCTTGCACGCGTGGGCATTTGCACGTATTTCAACATGTGGTGCATGCATATGTGCAAGGTCAACATGTATGAGGACGTGTTTATTCTTGCACCTGCCCTTGCGCGAGCTTGTGCGCGCATGGGTTGTTGCAAAACCTTGTACAACGCCTTTAGCCGTGCTGCAATAGGCGGGTGGTTAGAAAGGCATCTGATTGCCACAACAGCCGTCTCTGCGTCTTCTTAGTCTTCGTGGCAGCCTTTCAGCTCCGGCGAATAGCGGTCCTCTCCGCCACTCCTCGCGCCAGCAAAACACCCGCAAAGATAAGTCATCTTGCTTAGATTGGTCTTTGCACAGCGCTTGGCCCAGCTGACCTAGCAACCCACATCAATGCGGAACTTGCGCAAAGCGGCATTTAACTCACTTTCTCAAGACTTGGAGAACGCTGACCTAAAAACGCCGATCTGCGTGTGACTGCTCTAAGTGTCCTCCAGACACATGTTAAGGCTCGCAAAGTAGGCAAATATAGCCAGTGTCACTCATTAAAAAAAAACACTGAACGATCACCAAAGCAGTATCCGTAAAAGTTGGACAAAGATAGCTAGCACAGTGAGTGTGCCATCATTTAGACTTACTGCGATAGACTTACATTCGCTGTATCAATCGGCAGCATTAGAACCAATCGAGTTCCAGACATGGGGATGAGCTAGAAATCGCCGATGGAAAGCTGCTCATAACTTCTCCAGGCATGCGCTACTTGTGCAAATCAATTATACGAAGGATCTCATGCCGGATGCTTGCATGAAATTGGCTGTAACAGCTTTTTGGCGCATCAATCGATATCCATCAGGTAGCTGGTAGTCGGCAGAGCCTTAAACAACACTCCGGAAAGGACTACACAGGCTCAGCTAGATGCTTGCATGCTGCTCAGTCGATGAACATTTTGACGTTGAAACGTTGTTTTGATGAACTCTGAGTGATGAATGGCATCCATAACTGCATCTGAAGCATCATGTAGCTTTGGTGACTTTGGTGCTCCAACCTCACATTTAGAACAAATTGTAAGCGCGCTCTAGCTTGTACCTTTCACTAGCATTCACTCAGAATTTCACCTTTTGTGCAAGAGGCCCACCATCATGACTATCAGCCCCAGCCCTTCCTTATGCAGCATAGTGCTGGGCGCAAGCGGATCATGTCCGCAAAGGTTTTTCGTACGACAAGAAAAGTGCAAAGAGAATGAAGTCCGCGCCACTCAAAAATACACTGTATACGGCGACCTACATGTGCAGAACTGTCTTGCAAAAATCAGAAGACTGTGAGTCAGACGATAGCAGGCGTTCATGCAGGAAGCTTGGACAGCACTGGCCCTCCTCCAAGTGTCCGTCGTTGATCCCATCAGATCCTTTGGGAATGTGTGGTCACAGGTTCAAGCGGTTGGCGATTGGTGAGTGAGCTTTGACCAAGGTTTGTAGCCTGCTCCATCCGAACCCCACTTGGATCCAAACTCAAATTTCAAAGACACCATGGTTTCCAGATTAGCCCAAGCGAGCAGTACGAAACAGCTGATTGCAATGCCAAGTCGCTCTGGGAGTACTGGGCTTCGGGCCCAAGGTGTCCTCCTGGCGAGTGAAAGGAGCTTCTCAAGGCCCAGATGTAGGACCCCTTTGTGGACATCTCCCCCAAAAGCCACTGCTTCCCGCTGCTTGGGTACTAGTAGTCCAGGAATCTTACTCCCAGGCAATTTTTGTGGCCTGGGATCTGTTCCTCTCTGCCGGTGCCCTACAGATTCTCATAAGCAACCTTGCGCAGTTGGAATTGTAGCTAAGGACACTGTCTAAGCCACCGAGCCTTTATCGTGGAATGCATGGCGGCAATCGGAAGTTCAGCGCAGTGTATTCAGGGAGGTTTCAAATGGAATTATGCAAATACTTCCTGGTTTGGTCACTGCTGACACCGTCCGTGGAACCATACCATCACGACGTCGTAGTTGTTATGGTTGGGAGCATTCTTATTTGTAGTGCCTAGGTTGCACACGAGACGGCTGAGAACTCTTGACGTTGCATGTGGTTCCGAGCATTTATGTAACGGTTTTCTCGAGAGCCAGCTTTAATTTGAGCCAGCAAGGCAGCGCAATGGACGTCAAAAACTGGAAAATGACACGGAACGCACAGTGGAGTATGCAGCATGCCCGAGTAGTCACCCCTGCTCTCTGAGGGGGCAATTCCATGCAATTCCCGTCAATCCCTCCAGGTGCTGAGTATGCTGCCGTGTCTTCTCTGGCAAACGCTCATGGGAGTCTTGTCCGACTGGTATAGCCTGGCACACTTGGAAAGTTCTGGCTGGAACCTGCTATCTCGAAAAGAAACTGAAACGCCGACAGGTGACAGGGATGCTCCCATATTTGTTGCAGGCTCTTTTCTACTGGCCGCATTTGACCTATTGTTTCTTAGATGGAAGGTTCTAATTCTATCTAAACCGAAAGTGCGACCCAAGACTCAGAGGATGACTTGGCCTTGAAACCTCATGCCAAGTGCGCTTCAGGTTGGCTTGCTGCTGTAGACAACTCTTCTGCTGAAGTCGAACGTTTTGGAATTATCTGAGATGCGTATCCGGGCAGTTGACCGAAGAATGGAAGAAAATGGCTCCTATTTTCTGTCCGTCAACCAATCATTTCCACACCACCAGCATCAAAGGCGGCTTGCATCGCCTCATCACTGCGCAAGGTGTCCGCACACCTGAGGCTGAGCTAACTGCGGATGTGATAAAGCGTGACGTGGCTTGCTAGGTATGCAGTAATTGGGGTGCTATACTCAGTGCGGACCGCCTCTCGCTCAGAAGGGCGTTATGCTTGCCAAAAAAAACAATCAGTGCAGCAGCTACCCTCAAATGACTGACCATCGCTCTGCCTCTCCATGCACAGCCTGGTGATGCTGTTCATCCGGTCCTCCAGCCCCAGCAGTGCGCAAGTAGGGGAGAATTTAAATTGGTAATTTACTCGCTAAGCTGAGATTCTCCGGAGCAATATGCGCGCTATTGCGGTATTGTACTTGGTACTGATTGGCAGGCCATTGCCTGACGTCCTCAACTTTTGCTGGCAGCGCGGTGCCTAGAAATTCCTGCGCCCACTACGGCCAAAGCCAAAATCCTTGCAATTTGGAGTAGAGTGCCAATAACATTCCAAAGTCCTGCAACCCTCAGCGAGGGGGCACGACATGGATCCACAACTTTTCAGAAAGAAAAAGCATTCAGGGGGATCGCTGTCCTGCTCCGCCTTGGCAGTGAGCAGCACCCTTGGGGCTTGCATTGTCTCTGGGCAGATACATCATGGTTCTTTCATAGGACCTGCATGAGGTTCCTTTAAAAAATGTACGAAGGGATACGAAGGGTGCCTCATGTGACTTGAATGGAGAAGCTACACATCCTCACCTTGGTCACAATCATGGCGTTTGTTGCCTTTGATCGGCCTTTAGCTGGGAATGCCAAATTCTGGCAGACCTGCCAGATTGCTCACGGCATCAAGTTAGACGGGACCAACCCTTCTTAGGCCTTAAGCCCCAGCACTGAAACAGATGTTCAACAACATACACAAGACGTGAACGAAGTCTCTCGTATGGTATTATGGTCTAGGGTCCTGTCTTCTGTTCTATGAGTTCATCTCCTGTTGACAACGGGCAAACGCTCAGCAACCGGATATCACACAGAAACGAGCAGCGCTTCTGCAGGCGTCATCGAAGGCGTGAAGGTGCTGGCAGCGAGTTGTGATTTGTTTTGGGACAGCCCAGAGACCACTGGCCACTAACCGGGCAGGATTCTGGCACCATGTCTTGCTACGGCTTTAAGCTAGCAGACTGACTTGTTGAAAGCTGGAACTACCTGGCTGGGAGGCACAGGAAAGTTTGCGAAATATCCATAGGCTGGCCGGTTGGGCGCAAGGAAACAAACAATAAGCTTGTTGACAAAGTGTCTCACTGCTCTCAACCTTCTGTGGCTGCCAGCCTCATCCTGCAGGCACGGCCAGCGGCTGAACACCGCTTGCGGTCCAAAAAAGGCAGAAGAGTGCTGTCAAATTTGACTGCCTCTGATTGTGGGTGTTAATCAACGGTGTTTCAGCAGTAGTTGTGTTGCTGTACGTTGTTGGAGGAGCCACTGTCCTACAATCAAACTCCCGGGCGTTGGCTACAGTACTCACTTGTGGTTGCCCAGGTCTGCAAAAGGCAGGGAGCCTTACAGATACCCATCCATAAGATCGGCACCTACCTGGGGATTGGAGATGTGGTTTCAAGCAGCTGTACGAGCCAAGCTGGCAGGCGGCAGCAGTTCAGTCGGCCAAAAAGGTACATGACTCAAAAATGGACACCACACTATGTTTTGTTGCGTCATCATTGTTGACAGAGCTTGCCTCACTTGACATACCATTAGACAAAAAAAGTTCCTGTTAGGCTATTTGCATGGCGTAAACCTTGAGAAGACTGCACGCTTTCGGAAAAACAGAACCTGGGGAAGGGGAGGCGGATGAGTTGCATCAGCCGCAAGGGCCGCGCCCGATGTGATTGCAACAGCTGCAGGAATCATCACAACGTGGAATCAGAAAAAAGTATGGCTCTCATACTAGCATTCACTGCAAGCAGGATCGCTGCATGTCGAATAACATCACGTGCAGAAGAGCAGCAGCTTACCCTTCGCCTCGGCGATGATATAGTTCAGCGTGATCCAGGGCACACCCGGCTGAGATTCAAGGTACATCTGAACCTGGTGCGCAATCAAAACTTGAATTGCAGACATGAAGATCTGAAGAAACGTCATCATGTTGCGACAGAAAAAATGTTCCACATGTTTTGCTACTGGCACCCTTCACTGCGAAACATGCAAAAAGGTGCCTGCTCGCGAGACACCTGCAGGGCACATGGGCGCTGAGCTTCAGTCAGATCCAAAAGTCTCCCGTGAAATGATGCATAATGTAATGTCAAGTAGAAAATAAGTGTAAGCTGGCAATTGTAGTTTCCATTTCATTTTCCATTTGATTGCTGTGTTGATGCTCCATCACTATGGAGATCGCATTGAGATATTTGATGATTGGGATAATCGCTTGATCTGAGATGAGCATGCTTAGGATTTGTAAATCTCGCTTCCGGGAGCATGGTGCATCAGCTCTGCATAATAGCTTATAGATGTCAGGCCCCGTGCCGGTGCCATGCCTGGAAATCGCTGTCCATCCACTCGTAGGGTACGTTCCATCCTGGAATTTTTAATTGCGAGTCAGGAATTTGTTGGGGCTTTTGGACCAGGATTTTCACACCACAGGCGCAACAAGGCGTGTGTGGTGCCCCCTCAAGAAGTCTATCCGCTGGGCTGCACGCCAATTGGACCAAACTTGCGCCGCTCGAGGATGGCGGCATGGAAGAAGGCCAGTGCAAACCTCGCTGGGAGCTTGGAAGGAAGAATGTGACAGAAGCATGAGGCGACAGGTATGCCTGCAGCGAAGCTTGCAGACATTCTGGCTACACGGGTGGTAGGCACGCCTGTGGATCTGATGGCACTGTTTTGTCTCGCGTCTGCGAGGGAGGGCTTTTAATCCCTAACCTCACACTTGGGCCACGAAGTGCATGGGGCATAGATTTGGACTTGCTGGGCGGCGTTAGCAGCTTCGCGTAGCAGATTCTTCGGTGTTGCGGTGCGGTAAGGCAGCCTATCTGCATACATGTAGGGGCGATGTATATAGCCTATAAAATACAAAAGAGGGCGCAGGGCGCTGCGCCAGCTTCGAACATGTACCTGCCCAGCATGTCCGTGTCAACGACGATTGGGCACTTCGGCCCTGCTGGGACTGCACAGCTTGCCGGCAAATCTTTCACAACAATCCAATCTATGAAGAACTGTCTGGAGACCTGTAGTTGATGCTTATCAGCAGTCTTCCCTATTAGCGCCAACTTCTAGGAAGGGGAAGACGGATGCCCTTGCCCTGTACAGGCACAATGACCATCTCCATCGGGTTTCTCAACACAGTCGACCCTTGGCGAACCTAGAGTCTCGAGAGCTATTGTATTGTAACTGGATTGCAGCAGTCCCTCTGGCAGATTCAGAAACTCCAAGAAAGCTTTCAAACTTGCTCGAAACCTCCTTGGCAACCAGTGCAGTCTGTGAAACGACTCTCTTCGGAGGGTTCACGAAGCCAATTGTGCTGAAGTGCACTCCCTGAAACCTGAATACTTGTGCTGAACCCTGCCACCGGGCAAAAAGGTTGCGTGTCCTGGTTGGTCTTGCCTTGCCACTGCAGATACGAATGAGGAAAACCGCCATATATCTCCATATCAGATCAGCACAAACTTGAAGTCTTTCTGCCATGCAGGTGGCTGCCACTGGATCTGGACGTCCCAAGGAACGCCACTTGCAGTCTGGAATCTCTGGCATGACCCCAGTTTCGGCAGCCACCCAAACGAGGTTAGATGCGAATTTGGCCTAAGCTACCGTGGGCCCCACAGCCGGGCATAGGAATGCTGCAGGCATTCCGGGCCGGAGGCACCTGGCTGGGAGTTCCCCAAGGAAGACTGCCACATTCAGAGCCCTAACAGCCCAGAATATGAGTGAATAGAATTGAGAAACATATGGGGCATTATGAATCATGATTAAGATGATATCCCGAATCATTCAAGTTTATACGTTGCCTGGGCTGTCAGCCCCTGCCAGCCTGGACCCCAGAGTAGTAGTGTGCCAACATCCTCGCCCTGCGTGCTGTGTTTCGCTGCCTGGCGCTGACACCGCTGGATGGAAGCTGTTTTATAGAATGAAATCATCCTTTGGCCAAGCTCGCAAATGAGAGTTGCTGGTTCGGTTCGCAGAATGAGGACGACTCTGAGAAACCTTTTTCGCTTCATGTGGCTCCTATCATTTTGACAAGTCCAAGGCCAGCACCCAAATGGCTTCGGAGCTCAGCAGCGGATGTCGATGCGAACCTTGCCCAGGTGAGCTGTAGTCTAAACTCCTGAAAGGGGATCATCTAAGGAACTACTATAGGGCTTATGAAGGGGGATACCAGGAGCTTAGACTATAGCTCAGGTGGGCACTTTGGATCTCAAGCTTTAGGTGCCATCATGGTACAGATAATCCGAACAGACACGACTGAAAGGATGACCAGTGAGTGACAAGGCTGCTGAATGCTTCAAGAGTGTCTCCGGCAGCTTGCCTGACCAACTAGATTCCAACAGACTATGCCTCACTGCTAGGAGACATTTGATAATTGAAGTTATATAACAGGCTTGCGACATTCGGGACGTTTTTTGTCATATCGATGCATTGCACATGGCTGCAAACTTGAAGTCTTAGGCAAACGGATGCGCCTATGCATCAATGACATTTGCTCACCGGAGGGAAAGTTTTGGGGTTGGATTCTTTGGTCTCATACCCAAATTCGCGCTCCGCTCAGCTCGCGGCTAGCGTGCAAAAGGAGGACCGAGAGTCGAGTGTACTCAATCCACCTTGGCTTGCAAAACTCACCTCAAGAGCTCTCACAGCCTCACCTCACGGAAAGTGTGCGGTAACTGATTACATGTTATGCCAAGCTGCAAGTAGCCCCCCAGGGGAAGAAGTATGTGCCACAGCCTCAGAATTTGGAGTTTGAGGGGGCCATGCAGTGGTAGAGCGCGTCAACTGACAAGTATCTGTTGTGATATCCTGACGTGCCTCTAAGAGTTGTTCACCCTCTTTCGCGCAGCCGCGCAATTTAACGTGGGCGTGCCGGCTCTACAGCATTACATCCTCTTCGGCTAGGATGCCTCCACGAAGAGACATATGGGGTTGTACAAAAACCCGGTTCCTTTTTTGCTTGACCCGAAATGTTGTTGTCGTTTTGTTTTCCTCCTGTCGTGTTTCCAAGTTTCGGACTTTATCGTTTTCGTAGGTTTCCTCTTTGCCTTTTGTCCAACTAACACCCTTAATTTTGCACGTTGCGTCGCGCCAGGACATAATCCCTTGGCGCTGGGCTATTATACAACCCATATGAATGGAAGCTCTGGGGTTCTCCAATTCAGACCCAAAAATCTCAGCACAAGGGAGCTTTGAACCACAAGTTGCGGAATCTTCTCTTTATTCATAGATGTAGGTGGGGGGTCGACACAAACCGGCACAGCTCAAGAGACTTGGACAGCAAGAGCCGTCCTTATGTGTAGTGGTTCATCACGCGGAAATATGAATGAAGATAACCCGTGAGAGCTTGCGAGGTCCATGGCGGAACTTGCCTTTTGGAATCAAAGCTCTTGCTTTGCACATGGCCTCTGCACTGTTGCTTGGGCCCGGGCGTATGAAAAAACTGGTATCTTCGCCCATTGCCTGGCCGTGGGTTCTGCAGGTTGGCTGGGTTTTGTTTGGAGACGGCTGGCCACGATTGGAGTACACCACGAACCCTCAAGAAAATGTTGTTGCATCGATTGCTGTAGTCATTCTACATGCCCTGCCTTCCGACAGGGGTCTGCGACACGGGATTGCTGGTTTACTTCAGGGCATTGAGCCTAAGTATGTGAATGCTGATGCCTTACTTCTGTTTCATGACCTTCAGAAGCAGCAGCCTGCAGCCTTTCTCAGGTTTCTCTGATTTTCTCCGGACATTTTCGTACTCGCCTGCTACGAAGGCGCGTGTAGCGGCTTTGAAGCACAGCAGGCCCAACCTGCTCAGCAAAGTAACAACGTACATCAGCAGGTGGGTGAAGCAAATTAGGATGATGGATGATACCAGGTCATTCTGTGGGCTTCCCAAGTTCTTGCCTACATCTTCTTCAAAACTGTGATGGCGTCATGTTGGGACTTCTTGGGCTCGATCTGCTGACGAAGATGCAGTATGACCTGACACGTTAGCATCAAAAGATGTGATGATGGGAGGCCCTGTGCTTCTCCGCACAGGCCCAAGAAAGATGTGATGTGCAGACGCCAAAGTCAGCCCAAATATTCCTAAATGTGCCTGCCACCTAATCATGACAATAAGGTGTCACCTGTGTATCGATTTCGCTTGGGCCCCCTGCGTCCAAGAGCAGCACAGCAAGGACAGCTGCACAGCGTCCATGCTGCAAAACGCAAGCCTTTGGGCTTCTGTGGCCAGGGCTGCACATCTCGCTGAAAGAAGAAAAAGTTGAAGACTTGCGATCGGGCTTGTGCGACTCCTGCTTTCCCTTGGTGCCAGGCTTCAGAGGCTGGCACATCGTGAGGAATGTGGCGCAGCACCTGCACCCAGTTTTCCAATAGTGCGCACGGATGTCTTTTGTAAACCAGTGCCCATCTGCTCCATCTGGAAGGCTGCCCCACACATGGTAACTGGTATAGCGAAATTGAAAGGATGTTCACTTGACGATGCCCGACACTAGGGCCAGGCTGAAATTGTGCGTAAAATGCTTCGCAGGGGCAGCTCTAGTCAAAGGCAATCTTTTCCGCTCAGTATGCCCATCTGCGCTCGTGATTCTCACACACATGATTCTTTGCTTACTGCAATAATCACTGCTACATACTGCTACCAGCTGCTATGACGGCATGATGGTGTGCCCCACAACGCCGGGGCGCCTGTCTGCAAGTTTGGCTGCAGGCGATCGCCCGGCGAAGTAGGCGTCATGCATAAACGACAGGCCTTGCACTTTGAAACTTGGCAATCTTGCTGCGGAGCTGTGGACTCCCAAGCATCAGCTGAAGCGATTCTGAACACAAAAATGGGCCTGGCGTCTGCAAACCTTCGCTTGGTGGTGCGCTGGGGCCCCTGCAACCCTGAAGGAGCAGGAGGCATGCCTCTGGCAGTCATGCAGCCCGACCCATGGCCAGCGTTTACCATCTTTACAGCGACGTCTGCATAGCGCTGACTGATTAGCAGCAACACCTCTTGAGTCACTGTTGGCATGTTTCACAGCAGAATGCTGCAATGACGAAGGAACTGGGGCCGTGCTCATCTCCTTCGAGACAGAATGCCCATCCACAACGTGTGACCTTGCCTCCAGCTGCCAGGGATACGCCGCGCAGTGGCAGGCAACATAGCCAAGTCGCCTGGCAAAAGTGAGGGTTCAAGCCTGCTGGAGCCAGAAAGTCTTATGATGTCTTATGGGTACGGAGGATGCCAAGCCAGAATTTCAAGGAATACTCTCGCCAGGCTGGCCAGGCCATGTCGATGCCAACAGCACCTCTCAAGCGCTGCACACATCAGGTCAGAAAGTCAGAGAACTGAAAGCCTGCAGCACATACCTGCGTACCCGCTAAGCTTCACAGTCAGCCAGGGCGCTGTAGCAGAAGCAGCAGGCCCGGAACCACCACGTCAGAGCAGGACCTTCAACATGCGTGCGATGATTGACGCATGCTCTTTTGATGGAACTCAGCCCCTGACACGATAAGTCCTACCTGCACCCTGCCTTGTAGCTGCCTTACCGAACCCATAATGCCTCAACCTCAAGCTGAACTATATAGGTTGCGAAGCGTCCTATGACCAAAAATAGCAAGTACCCCTGAGCAGTAGTTCCTGTTGAATTAAAACATTTTCTGACGCAAAATATCTCTTCCACGAAGCCCTTCTGCGGCAAAGAGCGTTCTCAATCTTTTGACACTCTGAAGTTGTTGCTTTCACGAACCATTTCGATCTTCGACTCAGGAAATACTTTCGGGGCACCTTCCACCAAAGCCATCCCCTTCCACGAACCTTCTGCTGCCACTGTCCGGCGCACGTCTTTGAAATTGATCTCAAGTCTACTGTCGCCAACAAGTTAACCGCAGACTAGCGGGGAAAAAAATTCTGAGATCATAAGTTGCCGTGGTGGGCCTCTGTCCTTCTCTGCAGGGCATCTTGCCTCCAAGGATGAAAATGATTGGGAGTTTCTCTGGCGATGTCTGAAGCCCTTCCGAAAAGACCCTGTGCACGATTCATAGCACAAGCTGATTAGGACTCAATGTTTGCAACTTACCAGCTGTGCCCGCATATGATAAGAACTCCTCGCTTGTGCAAGCACTTGGCTAGTCCGGCTTTAAGTCTGACATCTACAGGTTCTGTCAGTGGCACACGGAGCTTGCCTTCAAGACAAGACGCTGCGTAGCAAGGCTTTGCAAGTCTGTACTTTAGTTTGACTTCGTGGCCCAAGGTTGAAAAACGCAGTGTGGGGTTTTGCTCCGCTGAAACCTCAACTCCCAAGCTGGAACCTGCCATATGGCAGATTTGAGCCTCGGAGGGAGCTTCTTCATCAAAAAGCTTCTCCTGTCAGCGCCGGGTCCAGGAAGCGTGGGTGGGCGAAACCAACCTTCAGCCCTGAAGCTTTGGAAGCAACCAGGCGGTCGTGAGCCCACTGCAAGCCCCTTGACACCTACTAGCCATGGCGCTGGCTCGTGAAGTGAAAAAACTGAGGTGCAGAGTCTTTGGTTTGGATGCTCACAGCAGCCCACGCGCAGGCCAAAAACAACAGTCAAGAAGCTAAACCGTGACCTATGCAGGTACTGTGTCGCTTGCAGACAAGACCACTGCATTTAAGACACACAAACAGTAAGATCCGGCAAGCCCACAGCATCGCATACTCTGACCAAGCTACAGAATGCAGCTACCAAAATTACATGCGCCCTGCTGTCCCGCTGCATAACCATTTGATTGAGGGTCGCCCGCATGGGAGTTTGCCTAAACGACTGTTCTCATACGGGGACCTGTGTTCCAGTCAAAACTCAAACGTGGACCCGCGCATGCTTCGTTTTGCGCACCCTCCATGCACCTCCAAAAATATCAAAATTCCTGACACGTACAAGACTTACGAACAAAAAGAACAGTTTTGCCTTGACATTGGAAGCTTCCTCAAGCTCCAAGCAGCGCATGGCTCGAATTCGTTCGTGGCCCGTCGTGGTGTCTGAAATTTCGTCTATCTCTCAACTGAGGGGTTTCCTTCGGTACCCCTAAAAAGCTACAGGGGTCCTCGGAAAAACGATCCCCACTATGAAGCTTCAGCGGCCTCGAGTTACAGTTGACATTGCATTTGTGGGCAAACCCTTTGTGAAACTTGTTGACGGTTGTTTCATGCTTGGCTGTCAACAAGCTGGCGACGTGCCTGGCAAAACGGCCCCTGACAAGTATGTTGGTATGAAGGGGTTGAAATCATGAATCCTTGCCTGCGTGCAAAGCGAGCACAAAAGGCAACGGTTCAGCAAGAAAAACACAAATCAACGGCTCAGAAGCTATTGAGACTGTGGGGCTGCACTCATCCGTGCCAGATCTGCAAGCATCAACGAAAGCAGCTTCTGAAAGATTGTAGCATGCAAGAATATTGCAAAATGGGTGAGCGGCAGGAGCTTCTTGAACCTTGGATAACGTGCCCGGAAGGTTGAACAAAGGTCCGATCTGAATCCACCTTCAATGTCAGCAATCTTCCGAGGCTGCAGACTCCCGCGGTTTGGTGCAGCCCTCGTAGATCTCAGGCGTGATGTCCTTGCTGGCTCGGTGTGGATGGAGAAAGCAAACGAAAATACATGCAGTAATTAAATGGTTCCCTAGGATTCCTGAAGCACTGCCAGCCGAAAGACAAATTATAACATTTCGCTCAGGCCAAACCAAAAAAAAAACATCCCAAGCTGACAAATGCCGTGGGCACTGGGAGACCTCTCTGGAGCTAGCTAAGTTAAGCTATTAAGGAACTGTGTTCCTGTCCTGAAACGTGCGCGTGAGGTTTGCTCTCAGGCCCTTTGGCGGCTCGTTGGTGATCTTGATGCCTTGGTGGATCTTCATGGGAGGATGAGGTCCCTAAGGTGGCAGTTATTAAGGTGGACCTGCAACTGCAAACATTCTTCTTGTTGCATTGCCATTGCACCGCGTGGCTGAAACACCCACGCTGAGGCTTTCAGGCTTGGGCCTGTGATTTTCTGGTTTGGCAAACTTTCCCTTCCATGCTTGTCAGAAGGGAGCTTTTTGATGTCCTCCTGCGAGGCCCTGGCCGCCCTGGAGCACTGGTACAGGGAATGTTGTTGAAGGCATTGACGTCAGCCATAAGCGATACCTGCGCATCACATCACAACAGGGGACATGGGCCATCCTAAGGAGAGAGAGGGGCAGAGAGATCTCAAGCTTAGGATGCCTATCTTGCTGGTGTTCTGTGCAGCACCGGCCGTGACATAAGATTGACAAAGGTCTTACATGATAGGACACCAAAAACATGAAGCATAGGCGCACATGTCGTCAATGCTGTCCGGATCTTGCATCTCCTGCGAGAGTTCTGCTTGTCGATCGTCAACGGTATGCATTAGCAACCCTCAAGAACTTGGTAGAGAAGCTCCAAAGAACGGTGAACTAGAGCGAGTCCTGTATTCGCTCCAGCGTTGGCATCCAGCTGGCCGCGAGGTGGCAGTTCTGGAGGCAAACCCAATCACCTGTGTGGTGCCATAGGACTACGAATCGGCAAAGCATGAACAAAAACAGAGCGCCACCACGTCCTTGAAAATTGCTTTGCCCTGCTGCCGCTACTTGCATGTTACGAGTACGTGGCACTAACAGCGGCACCTGTTTCCTGGCCGTGCTTGATAAGAGCTTCCGCCTGGCCGAGGCAGGGACCATGGGCTTTTCTGCGGCAGTTGCTGCTCGATGGTAGAATGACAAGCTACTCACAGTGCTTCTCTGCCACTGGGGCCTTCTGCCCCTGACCTTGCCCGAGTGAGATGAAGTGCAGCCGCTCCTTTGAAGAACGGTAGGGACCACATTGGGAGTGCCTTAGGCTTTCGGGCTTGATGTCTTGGCACAATCTATGGCTGAGTCTTGTGCATAGCAGGAGGGGGGACTTGCATGCGTTGGTCCTCGTACTCAAAGTCCTTAGCGAGCTTCACCAAGTAATCCGTCGGGTCGGCTCCAGCAGACCTGGGCAGGCTCCAACGCAGCACGTCGAAGCATCCTTCTAGATCCTTACTGGAGGAATCAATTCTTTGGGGAAGAATTGCCATTCGCATGTTGGAGAGTGGCACCCAAGATCAACAGTCCAATGATCAAGTCCTGAAACGTGAAGCCTGTGTTCTGAGGTCCCAACAACACGAAGATGAGCGGCATGGTCTTCTTGGAGTCCTCCACTCCGAGTTTAGTGCCATAGGAACTTGCGCAGTTTGATCTGGGTCCTTGAAGCATCCCACCAGGTCAAAGTCGGGAGACACCGTGTAGTGCTTGCCCAGCTCTGCTCCAACGAAGTTGCGTACCACCTAGGCCCTGAGACTACAATCACCAACCCCTAGGCCATCTACTTGAGGACAACATGCAAATGTATGCTGATTCATGGCAACTACCGTAGTAGTATACGTGGGCAGGGCCTCCGTGGACTTGTTCTGTCTTGGGGGCCTGAATCCACTACGCCCCCAAGAGCAAACCTCTGAGGAACCTGCCAGCTGGAGGAAGTTCTCGCGGAGTGACCTGGGAGATAGCTTGTGCCAAGCACAAGTAGAACATGTTGTGCTACTGTACAGGCCTTCTTTGCCAAGCCTCGATTGATGCTATGTCTTGAATCTACAATTGTCTGCAAAGTCAGGTCGTCATTCTGAGCCAGGCTGCTAAGCCCGGACCTGCAGGTTCGCAGAGGTCCCGCAGTTGAAGCTGCATGTCTGGGCTCCCGGAACTGGCGAACGCCCACAGCTCTTGCCCTGCCTCTGCATATGTTTGTCTGGGCTCGCCATCAGCCAGCCAAAGGAGCTTCAGAAAATAGGCCACGCACGGGAGACACTCGTCCGAAGATGTGCGGCAAACGTGGAGGATTCGGATTAATAGTGACACCCACTTCTGCCGCTGATACTTTGAGAGCGAAAGCAGGGTGTAGTCAAGATGAGCCATGCAAAGCGATAATTCGATCCAGGTAGCGAGGCGAATGTCGCTGCAGTTTTCTAAGATGTGCTCTGTCAGATCCAGCATAACCTCCGCGATCAGGTGATGCACAAACGGGAGGCCACCTCTTCCATATTTGCTGACTAAAGAATGAGCAGCGGCATTAACTGATCCACTAGGAGTCCGGCAGCAGATCAGTACGTCTTGTAGGTTTTTGCAAACCATCTGGCGGACGTCACTCTCAGCAAAATGGCTTGTTCTGGTCAACGCCAGCGCTATGCACCAACACCCACAGTCAAAACGCTTCTGCTGCTCAACGTCCCCTGCGCAGGCTGCAGAGACTGAGCCAACCTCAGAATGGGCGAAGAATACCAGCTGATTCCAGAATTCGATGATTGAAGACGACCCGTCCAATCTGCCCATCTCTGCAACATGCTGCATTAAGACCTTAGTGCTTCTGGTCCGTCGAGAAATCAATCGCCAAGTCAGTAACTCTGGCACAGAAAGATACTGCAACAGGCTGGGCAGGAGGAGGTTGTAGGGATTCCATGCTTCACAATCCATGCAGGGGTGCTGAGAACGCGCAGGGGTCTCCAGCAATGAGCAGTTCGAGGTGGGTTCACTTTGCTCGGCAAGGTTCGTAGCTTCTCTAAAGTCTGTCTGGCAAGCTGCTTCGACCCGATCGTCTTGCGGGCTGATGTTGCTGGATGATTTCAGAGTTTGGTTTAATCCACATTCCCTGGCAAAGCACGCACCTGTGCTGGTTCTCCGATCTTCCTTGCAACTGGCACTGCTGCAATCACGTGAACTGCTGGATTGCGCTGGATCAGGTGCCTGGGTCATGCCACTTGCTGTGTCAGGCATCAATGTCGCAACCGGATTTGCAGCATTTGTATCAGACTCAGAGCTCGCTGGCGAGGTAGATTTCGATTTGTAAGATGTCGGGAAACCAGGCAGACCATTGCCAGTCGCAGAATCTTCTGACATGCTCTGTTGATTAAGATGCATCGTTGCATTCTCCATTCTTGCTTGCTGCAGACCTTCATAAGCGGCATCCAGTTGCACTGCAAGCTCGAGCGCAAGCTGCTGCACCAGGAGGAGCTGAGCGCTGTGCGCAAGCGGCGCCCACGTCTCCAATTTCTTCAAAACAAAGACTCCATGCATGGGATCTGGCTCGCCCAGCATCTGCAGCTTACACAGCGGGACCGTCCCTTCTCAGAAGGCTCACGGCTGCGGCTTGCATGATCAAGGTAGCTGTAGCTTCCAGTGCCCTGAAACAAGTGCGTATGAAGTAGCTAACCCTAGACTGTCAACCCAAATGCTCCGGCAAGCTAAGGCCGACCAAGCATCTGTCAGCTTGCCCGAGGACACGGCTTGATGACCAACAGCCTGGGTAGACTTAGCAGTGTGCCACCCAGCAAAACGCATGAAAGCACCATAAAATCGCAATGGCTTTAGGCCGTGGTCCCAACCACCTGTCTTGCTCGCCACCAATTCCAAAGTCAGTCAAGAGGCTGCTGGAACGGAGTCAGGCGTTCTCCCCAAGTGCCTCGCATGCAAGCTGCTTGACAGGGAAGGTTGGTTTCATGACTCTGCTGCAAGCCACCTTGTTTCCGCAACCACTTTTTTATCCAAACGACGAATAAGCTTCTTGCAAGCACCACGGCCTGGTAAGCTGCGGTTCGTCATGTTGTCGTCCGTACCAAAATGCTGCCACCTGAGAGCATGCCCTCGAAGCATTGACTCCACCCATTTCATGAAGTCATTTCATGAAGTATCACCCAAAAAACGCTGTGCCCATATCTCATACACGAAGCTATGGGTTGCAACACACCTCCCTGTGTCCCTCTGAGCCCAAGCCATCTTGGATCCTCTATTGCTGGGCAATTGTTCACCGCATGATTTTGTGCTGGCGCAGTGCGCCGTATCTGGTCTGCTTCTGGCTAGATTGAGAGCACCACGCTGGAGTAAACATGTCCTTCGCCAAGCCGTCGAAGGCCTGTCATGCTTGAAGGAGGATTTGGGCGCTCACGCTTCTTCAAAGCATCAAGAAGGGCCTGTGTAGAGATCACGACGCAGACGGATAAGATTGTAACGCCCGCTAACATTCTGCATCAATATAATCAATGAACGCCTGCCTGCCACTTTTGACTCTAAGGTCAGTACCGCACATGTATGTGCGGGCATTCTAGCATTCTCAACTTCTGGTCGGGTCCAACTTTACCAAACAACCTGACGCCCAACCACTGCTGCAGCCCAGTGCCTCACTGCCCGCTTTCGTCGTCAGCTGCTCCAGCACCATCATCTTCCTCAGTCTTCATCAGGACGTGCTTGTGCTTTAGCTGTATTTCTCTGTCTTCCCTTTCTACAGGTAGCAGTATCATGCAGAATCGGCAGCCTCTGCATGCAGCCAGGCTTCCGATACGCCTGCGCTGTCATCCAGGAAGGCCTTGTTGAGACAGAATGTGTTTCTCATCACCCCTGCTTTGCCCCATGCAATTTGAGTTCCTTGAGGAACCTCCGACCCATCGACTGCAGAACAGCGCGAACTAAAGCTGTGAACTGCAAAGGCCAGGCTGCATCTCAAGGACCCCTGAGAAAGCACTGAGAGCTCATCGGAGAGCTTTGGACTTTGAATTGACAGCTGGGCCAACTGGCGGCTCCACTGCTTGGGTCAGCGTGTCATCGATGATGCCTTTCCCTGCCTCGTCAGGCTAAGCAGGAGAGAGCTTGGCTTCATTTTCCTATGTCTCGTCTATTTGGCATTGTGGATGCCAGTGATGCCCAGCAGCAATGCAGTACTGCAGAGTGGGACTAAAGCCCTCCGAGCAGGGCGGTCTTGTGAGACCATGTGGGCACGATCTTTTTGAGGACTGAATGAAATCCTCGTTGAAACTTCTTTTGCACCGCTTATGGCAGTTTTCAAGATTGGGGTCCCCTTCTGGACCGCCTCTAACAGCCACCCCAACCTGGCAGAATTGATGTGCACATAGCTTGCCTTTACCGAGCCAAACCCCTTCCCCTCAGAGCTAACCCTGCAAGTTGTGACCACTCAGCGTGCCTCAAGGCCACGTAGGAAGAAGCTCCACTCCTCGTTCAATGCGGGCTGAATCCAGCCATGATTAGGCTCTGTACCGACAGGCTAGACTTAGTCATCTCCGACCACCAAAATCGACTTCCGACTACACAACGCAATGCGCAGGTTTTGGGTGGAGGAAGCTGTTCTAATCCCTCCCCCTTGTACTATCTCCCCAAGATAGCGCCATTAATGAGGGGAATATTACACCCTAAACCCTAAAATTACACCCTGCGCTGCATAATGGCGTCGGTCCTGTGGCGTGATGCGTTGCTTGTGCATGAACTGGGCGTGAACCTTCAAAGCTGGGCTTGAGGTCTCCTTGTTCTTCTCTGGGGCCTTGGGCTCTTTATTTCACCTATGCGGTTTTGTAGTCGCACATGCATCCGCATACAAGCACAGTACCCAATGGATTCAGAAACCCAGACCTTGAAAATGCTGCAGCATCAGCTTAAAGATGGCGAGAAGCACCACACAACAGGACTAAGTACTTGGCACTCCTTAGGGAGACACACCTTTGGGGGCATGCAAGATTTGCAAAAAGGTTCTTCAGCCGCAGGGCGGCACCTGTTCTGACTTTCCGAACAGAACCCATGACTGAACAGTCCAACAATGTTCAACATCTTGGCATTGGGTTTGTGACGGCACAAATGAAACAAAATGAGACAAATCACACAGTAGTTTCCGTTTTCTTTTCCATTATCCCTACATAACCCGAATATACCAAGTAGTTTCCGTGCTCTTTTCCATTATCCCCACTAGAACCCCGAGACCCTAAACCCCAAACCCTAAACCCTACATAATCCCGTTGTAGTAGTCTCCATGTTCTGTTCCGTTATCCCTATGTATCTCCAAATCCATTGGCATCCTCAGCTCAAGCCTCAGGCAGCTCACTTTGACTATCAGTGGGTGTATACTGGGGCTTTGTAACTACTATATTACTGAAAAAGAAAATGGAAACTACTAGAGTACATTGGGGACTACCATATTATAACAGGGTTATATAGGGATAATGGAAATATAGAATGGAAACTATATTATGAAAGGGCAGATGTTGGGGTTATAAGGCGTCCTGGCAGTTCACAGTACGCAGTAAGCTAGAGCGTGTCATGGAAGACAGAGGGCAGATGGTGCAGCTGGAAAGAGAGACCGATCTCAGATAGGTCTCTCTTTCCTGTAGACTTGCAGATAATCTGGAAGTCTATACAAAAACGTGGAGCACTCTCGCTGTCTTGGAAGTATCAAGTCTTGAACAAAGCTCCACCCCGAAAAAAAACACCCTTCAAATGCACGCGTTTGCAAGAAGTCCACAGGTTGCGAGCGGCTTAGAGCGATCTCCAAAAAAAGGACACCACTTTGGAGTCCTTCAACTCAAAGGGTCGGAGTAAGGATGTATTTGAGAGCAGACAGTCATGACTATTCCAGTGATAATGTTGTGCGCGCGACTGTCGTTCATATGAAGCTGAAGCAATTTCCTCAACACAAGCATACACCCACAACCTTATTCGCATGATCCTAGCCACAGAAACACTACCCATGTGAACCGCAGATTGTCCAAAGCTGACCTGGTGCCGAAGGCAGCGGTTGCAGATCATAAAGGAGTAGAGCATCTTGTGATCCTCGGGAACACCAATCCCTACGACAAAACTGTTGTAGACTCGTATTCGCAAGCACGACTGACCCACAAGGGGGTCGGGAGCTCCAGAACACCTATCTTCGCGTTAGTGCTTGGATATTGGCGAATCCTTTCGAGGAGTTGCATCGCACCACGACAAGCAGTCTTCTGTTTTTGGAACCAACAATGAAGAGCTCTTGGGGTTGCCACGATCTCTTGAGGTTGGGGACCCATTGCTTGGACGTATGGGGCTGAGTAGCTGTGTCATGTCTGCGCACAGGCTACATTGAAAAGTGTCCCGAAAACGCAGTGCGCAGGCCACGTCCTCGAAGAGGCCCATGCAGATCTTCGTGTAGATGAACTCTGTAAAGTCCTCCAACAAAGAGTTTGAAACTTCAACGGTCCAAGTCAACGACTCGCGCAGAAGCGTCTTGGATATATGCGCGAAACCATGCAATTGTGGGATTGGATAAGGACGAGGTCACGGCTGAGTGATCCTTGGCACCTGCCTCAACATGGTATCACATGGTATCGACACTCTTCGGTGCTCAGGAGGCTCAGCCAGGCGGGATCACAGCGGTGCATGTCAAAACTGTTTACTAGCATTCAACCCAGCAAGCTGTATCCGTGTGCGAATACAGAGCCCAGAGTCCTGGATGATAATGCGAATGCGCCTGGCTTGTGGCTGTAGATCATATGATCTTCTAAAAGGTTTGCAAGCAAAGGATGCATGATTTTCTAAGGTTGGATGTTCATGATTTCGGGCTAAAATTGACCAGAAGCCTTAGTCAGGGCTTCAACACACTGATCTGGAGTTGTCTGCAACATGGCCGAGCAGCCATCCCCCTTCCATCACCCAGGGGATTTCAAGGCGGCAAGTGCAAGACGTGCTTGGATTTCTTTCTCGCGTCTTGGCAACTTCGAAGGATGCTTGTTTCTGATGGGTTGGTGGCGTCTTTCTTTAAAGCAGCATGCTCTGTGCCGTCCCCCAAACTGGGCTCAATTCATGCCGGCACGACTCGTTCTTGTCCTCCGCCTTTTGACTGGCGGCCAGTCGCTGCTGGAAGAGGCTCGTGAAGAACTGAAGGCTGTATTGGTACCTGCTCTGCATCGTTGTGCGCAAACTTGCAAGCATGTCCCTGTTGGTCTGGACGGCGTACCAGAACACATCCACTTAGCTCAAGTGGTTCTCTTCTAGGGGTGGAGATGTGGTTCGCCGGAGATCACAGGAGCCTCACGCTCTGACAGCCTACCAGGGCAACACGCGACATCCGCTCTTAATTAGGGATTAAGCGTCTTGAGGTTCATTGGGCAACAGGCCCCTTCAAACAACCCCGCGAAACAAAGGAAGATCGAATCAGTGCTCTGCAAGGAGCACATGGGGTCGATGTTTGCAAGATCTGCAACCTTGGCAGGCATGCTGCATGGGCAGGCTTCCGAGGGCAAATAGGAATGGAGCCGCAAATCACACCTGCAGCCTCCAACAAAATAGTCCTTGTGCCCGAAAGGCTGGCTCAAGCTTCTAGGGCTTCATTTTGGCTTCAAGGACCGACTATTTCTTTGGGTTTCTTGAAGCATGCTGAGATGCCAAACACCAAGAGTGCGTGCTCATCCCAAGCGAGATGACCGATTCTGGAGCGCTGGAGGCCGCACAACGAAGTAGATGATCGAGGCCCGCGTGGCACAGGGTCGCAGAATCTCGGTGACCTACATCGCGCAACGATTCACAACGTACTTTTTCAGTACATTGCAAGGTCAAAAATTGCAGCTAGGGCAGGTTTTCGCTTAGCCTCCCTTTGCAAGGGTGGCCAAACATGTGCAGAGTGAAGAAGCTGCGTTTGGATATTGCATGAAGAGACAGATGTGTCGAGAAAAGACGCAGAAAGGATGACTGCATCAGGCTCTCCAAGAGCTTCAGAGCATTGAGCTGCAACCCATGAATGAAGCCTCGTCAATCTCTTTCATACTTTCCTCTGCTGAGACCATCCGCTCCTGATCGGGAGGTTCAATGCTGTGAGCAAGGCACAGAAGCTTGCTTCCCAAACTCAGGACCTGTTTAATTATTTAATTCCTAACCTGCTTCCTTTTGCGGTGTTGAGGGTCTGGGCTATCAGGCTGCACAGGCAGTCCTTGCAGGCTTCTTGATTCGTCACTTTGGACCCCCCAAGCAAGCATGCTTCTTAACCCCTCCCTGAACACCCGAATCTCTGAACCCAAAAGCCTACGGTCTTGAAGACTTCAGTCCTTGCAGCCATCGCCTGTCTTCTTGGACCTTGGCTTGTACACATTCTGCGGGCTCGAGGTTAGGTTCACAACATTGGGCAGATGCTGGAACCAGATGATGTTGAACTTGAGTATCGCAGCCATCTCTAAGAGCGGCATGGAATAGGCAATAGTACTAGTAATACGAATAGTAATAGCAATGGCAATGGCAATAGCAATAGTTATTGTAATGGTAATAGCAAGAGTAATAGGTCTGGGGGCCAGGATTTTCACACCAAGACACAGGAGCCAACCCTGGGGAAAACCACTCCCTGGTGTACGCGGCAGACAACGTGACAAACAGTATGCGGGCCACACAAATCATGAGTTTAAGGGTGTTCCTGTTCGTTCAGATTTCCAAGCTTTGGGCTTTTGCTCAGCAATTCTCAGGGCGGCCAGGGAAATTCAATGCTGAGCTGGAAAGCCCGATGACAATTGGTCACGATCTGAAGATACAGAGCTGCAAGCACCCTTTTCTATGCGAGTCCAGTCTCCATCTCCCAAACTCAACTCTAGCTCTAAGGGCAGGTGTCTACTTGGGATTCTTATGTTGTGCATTGGCAGGATTGCAGGACCTGCTCTGTTTGCCGAACCGTCAAATAACTGAAAGCATGGAGCAAGCGCACAAAACCCAAGGCTTTGGCTGATCCAGCGTGACAATCAGCGTGTCATCTGCGAGGAGGTCATCCCCTGCCTGGTCAGGCTTCTAACCTAATCCTAGCTATCTGGGGGTATCGCATCAACTGACTTTGGTCAGAACCAATGAAAGCCCCGGATAAGAGTCAAATTGTGAGACTGACTTCCTTCAACAATCCTCCTGGCCTCACTGAGCAACTTCAAGATCAATTGCTCCAGCCGGTCCATCTCGGCCTGTGCACTCCGAAGCTCACGAAGTGGAGTTTGGGCTCAAGGCGATCTGGAGCAAGCATTCCAGTTTCAGTGCCCAAAAGTGTAGTGGAATGTTGATGATCCTGGAGTTTGTACAAGGCCACCCTTGACCCGCCTTGTCGGCCGCGATCTGCACCACCAGCCCTGCGCGCAACTCGGCCAAGTCCGGGCGCCTGGATGACTGGGGGGCTGCAGGGCTTCAGCAGCTTAAGACACAGGCATTAGATTGTTGGCTGTCTGAGAGGTTCCGGCCCCGAAAACGTAGCGACAGGGCCCAGAAGAGGCTCCGAGGCCCAGAAGGTCGACAAAAGGGCCAGAGAGGCCAAAAAAGGCTGGGAAGAGGCCCAGAAGCCCACAAAAGGCTCCGAAGAGGCCCGAGGCCCTAGAAAAGCCCAGAAGCCCAAGGCTCGGAAGAGGCTCTCAGAAGCCCACAAAAGGACCCGAAGAGCGAGGCCCTAAGCCACAATAACGGGAACTCCTTCAACTAGCTCTGAGTTGCAAATCCACTATTTGTTCTGCCTACAGTCCAGATGATCATCATAATGGCAGCCACCCCCATCCATTTCTGAAGAGCTGGGCTGCGTTTCCTTGAAACCAAAGGTGACGTACTAAAGCATCAGGTCCTTGCTGTATACCTTGAAGTCCACATAGCTCTACATTGGTTGCATGCTTGGGGCTCAAAAAATGATGCTCCTGGTCCGTGCAGCTGTACAACACACTCAGGGAGTTCCAGTATCGTGCAGATTGCAAATTTCTGTTGCTTGACATTCAAGATGTGGCGCTCGTTCTTGACGACCTCGGCCACCAGCTGATCCTGCTCGGGGCAGCGCAGCAGTTTTGGACATCTTCCACGCCGGGTGCAGCAGTGAACCAGTGCCAGGAACCCTGTGACAAGCCTCCAGCCCAAGCAGCGTCACCGTGAAGTTGATGACAGTCACCTGTCCGAAGGCAAGCACTATGGGCATGTTTTCCACCAACTAGGTGAACTGGTCTTTCTGAGAGTATAGGAGCACGCGAGCTTAGATAGGCAATGGATGCAATGCCTCATCAATTCTTAGCCACCGCACCTTGATGCAAATCTCCGGAAGGTAGCGGGGATTGGCCATCTTGGTTGTCACGAAGAACTGGAAGCCCTCGTTGTATGGCCTTGACATTTACAAGGCCTAAGGGCAACAAGTTGCTTTGGCGAGCAACACCCCGGAAGGGCAACGGGTTGCAGTGAAATGCGGATTGATGCTTGCAAGCATTGTCTGAGCTGCTGCTAGAAATATTTCATGGCATTGCATTTGGAACACGCCAAATTCCAAAGCTACCAGAAGGAGGCCACGGCCAAGTTCACTAGCACCCCCGCAAATTGAGTAACTCGGCCTGTGGTAGCTACCTCCCAACATTAGGACTCAGCGTCTCCAGACCCGAAAAATGGACCCAACAATGGAGAATCAATGGAAAAGAAAATGGAAATTGTGTTGTCGGGGTCTACAAGCATGCCCTGCATGAAGACTCAGAGAAGTCTTCTGAGCGCGCCGCACGTCCTCACTGCCCAGCCGGAGGAGGAGTTGCCCGCCTTTCTTGAAGACCTGCTTTGAAGCAGGCAAACCCAAAACAAACCGAAGCCAAAGAAGCGAAGGATACCAACTCAGAAGGAAGTGATTTTCTTGTCATTCTCAATTCTGTGTGGCCTGCTTGAGCAGGACAGGCTCCAAAGAAGGATCCAACACCTAGCAGGACGCACCAGGCTCATGCCAAGAGCTGTGAAGCTTTCCGGCCAGGGGAAGTATTCTCATTCTTGGCTTTCAACGAGCAGAATCTGTGGCTGGCAGCCAAGCAGGGAAGAGCGAGGAAGGTAAAGCCTCCTCAACATTCTCCAAAAGGATGGCATTGCCTCAAGCAGGAACAGCTACACATGTAAAAAACAAGAGCCTCAGACGTCAGATGAAGTCCTGTGAGGTCCATTTCCTTCTCAAACCACCGCAGCTTGTGAAGTGAATAAAAGTACTTTGCAATCCTCTGCAACAGCTTCATGCACACCTACTGACATGTGGGACGCATGCGATTCCGGACATCCGAGAATGATGGCTACAGCCGTCCGTTCCGTGGGCCTTCGCGGATGCATGTCTCCACTGTTCGCAAGAAATTTGGCGTGCTGAGCTTGATGATGCCCAGTCCAGTGTCCTGCACAGTTTGATGCGAAGGCTCATTGTTCATCTCAGGCGGTCATCCAGCTAAGGGAAGATTGCATAGCTGGGCTCAGGGACCTACCAGCGGTCAGTGGTGTCAGCGAGATCCTGAGGGGTGTAGAGCCATGTGGGAACCCGTGTCGGTGGTAAGTTTGGACCAGGGTCAGCTCCTGGATTGTGTTTGTGATTGTATTGGTTTCCTGGAGGGCGAGATCTTTTTTTGCTGTCCATGGTATGGTCACAAGTTTACTGTTCTGGGCTGGAAATGGGAAACACGAGGCCGCTTTACGGTGTATGGCGTTCGCAGGACTCAGGACAGAAGCGGACTCCCTTGCTACGAGGCAGTGGCAGACACGTGTGTTCGAGTGCATGTCCAGCCTGACTCCATCAGCTTTTCTAAGCTTATAGAGGTTTGTTCGGGGATTGGGGGTTTCTCCCTTGGCGCACAGGCTGCCAGAGTTGAGACATGTGCTTTCATCGACAAAAGTGACTTGGCGACTGCAACTGTCAAAGCGAACGGAGGGCTCGCAGTCAAAGCCGACATCCAAGACCCTGAGGTACGCAAACAGGTGCACCTTATGAGTCCCAAGCACCCTGTCATGCTTGGAGCTGGCTTCCCATGCCAACCATACTCGCGCCAAGGTTCAGGCCATGCGTTAGCGGATCCCAGGTCTGAGGTGCTAGGCAGCGTACTCCTCCTAGCCTGGCAGATGCAGTGTGCGGGCCTCATCCTGGAATGCGTTTCGGAGGTCCAAGACTGCGATGAAGCCATGCAAGCCATTCGCACCTTTGCTGCCAAGATGAAGCTTGTGCTTCATGATATCACCTTGGAGCTAGCCGATCAGTGGGCCAGCCACAGGCGAAGATGGTGGGCAGTGTTGCTACCAGAAGCGGCGGAAACCTTCAAATTGAGGGGGTGGACACAAGCCAGCTGGGGCCGCACCGTGGGGGAAATCATTCCGGAGTGGCCCCTTTGGCCGAAGGCGGAGGAAGAGAACCTCAAGTGGACAGTGCAGGAAGTGGCCAAGTTTGGAGATGCACGCTACGGCAAGGACGCCAGATCCTTGGACATGCGGCGCCCGGCGCCAACAGCCTTGCACTCCTATGGATCCCCGTTAGATCCCTGCCCGTGCGGGTGTCGGAAGATGGGTTTGCATGAGAACAGGCTGCTCCAGAAAGGGCTTAGAGGGTTTGCGGTTTATTCGGCTGGGGGCATAGGGAAGCGGCACATTCACCCTCAAGAGCTAGGACTGCTCAATGGAGTGCCCCCATCATATGTGCATCCTAATTCACCACGCTCAGCACTGTGCATGATTGGACAAATCGCATCGCCTTTGCAGTCCTTGTGGATCTTTGCCCAAATCTCGAGGTGGAGGGCCGCCAACTTCCATGCTGAACAGTTGCCATCAGAGGAGCAAGCACTTGAGACGTTCAAGATGTGAATTTTGCGGCAGCGTGATGACAGGTGGACTCTTCCATCCATGTGGCAGCGCAGGCAAATGCAGTTTAAGGTTGAAGGTGCCCTTCTCAGCGGAGAAATCCAAAGGCCAATGCTGGCCAAGGAGCTGCTTGAGGCAGAAGCCAAGAAAAGGCAGGTCAGTCCAGTTGGGCTCGTCTTCGTAGACGGGAGACTTGTCGCTGCAAATGCCCTTCTTCCGGCCAGGTTGGGTGCGTGCATAGAGGTCTGGTTTGAACCACCTTCTCAAGAGGCACAACCAGACCGCAAAAGAACACATGACCTGATCGAGGCTGGACTTGGCGAGGACTGTCAGTTGCCCTTGAAGGTTGCCCTCCACTGCATAGGTCAGGCAAAGGTCCAGGTGCACAGGCAGCAGGCAGGCCAGGAGCCAGCATTGCAAGCGCATCAAAGAGGCTTAGAGGAGTCAAGGTCACAGTCCCTGGGGCCAGACCTTCAGACAGATCAGGGACCTTCTAAGCCAGGGAGCCGGGATGCAAGCCAGGCGTCAAGGTTGCAGGGAGTGATGCAACCACCTCCACTGCCTATCGCACAAGCCAGTCAGGTTCAGGCGCAGGTGCCCAGGTCACAGGCAGGTCAGGTACAGTTCCCATGCGGGGGCGAGGCAGGCGCCACATGTCAGTCAATAGACTCCGGATTGCAGTGTCAGCCAAGGTCACAGGCAGGTCAGGCTCAGGCGCAGGAACCCGGGCTAAATGTGTGCGACTCTCCAGCGCCACCTCAGAGTCAGCTCGGGCTGCAGCCTGAAATCAGCTTTGCATGCATGGGATCTGCAAAAGCACATTTCCAGGTTGGCATTCTGATAGGGAGCGACACGCTCAGGGTCGGGGTTCCAACAGGAATGTCAACCGGTGAGCTTGTCCAAAGGCTCGGGCTTGGAGGGGAAGTGCGCCATCTTGTGTCTCAGCAAAGGGTCACATTTCGAAGCAGCCTTATGCCCGGGGATGTGTTGGATGCAAGGGCCAAGTACTCCTTTGCACCAGATAGGGTTTCCATTGGAGATACCTCAGTTTACGGAGCCGTGCAAAAGCTCGTGTCAGGGCACCTCCGGGTTGGGTCACTCTCTCGCCAGGAGCCATCTCTGGTATTATGAGCCTCGAGGACCATGCCAAAGGTCAGGTCAGGCCAGGCAACGTGATCCCTCATGCAGCCCGGTCATTTGTTGCAGTCTTCAAACACCAAGGTCATTGGGCATGCCTTTGCTTGACTGGGGACACTGAAGGGCAAGTCGAGGGAATTTATCTTGATGGCCGGGATTTTGGGCTGCAGCAGTATGCTGAAAGGTTAGCGGCGATCATCTGTGGCCATTGGGGCAAGCATCTAAAGCAGGTCACTGCCAGGAGGTGGTTCACACAAGAGCCAGGTATTGGGTGTGGCACAGTGGCAGTCGCTCATGCAGCTCTGGTGGTGGGCGGTCAACAGGTCACAACTCTCCAGGCGCTGAGAAAGTTGCAAGCACACCTGCTGTCAGAGACGCCGCCAGCTTGATTGCATGTGGGTCGTGGCAACCTAACGGCTGAGGAAACCCAGCGGCTCCAGGAGCTTCTCGTTGAAAAGGGAGCGCCGAAGACTAAGTCCGCAGAAAGACTTCAAGCCCTGGTGCAGAAAGTTGGTGTCACAGCCGTGGCACAAGTCCTGCAGGCACAGAATCCATGGCGTCAGTTGAAAGCCATTGCATCTAGGCCAGGCCAAGTTTTCAGACTCATTCTGCCAGAAGAGCTAGAGGCCAAAATTCGAGAAAAGGCTAGCAGTTCCGACGGAGCAGCTGTCCCTGAAAGAGGACGAAAGAAGCGCAGACAGGCGCTCATGGGCAAGGCCACACCAGCGTTGTCTGTGGATCCTGAGCTGCTGAGCATTGCTGAAGGATCCTTTGTCGCGGCCGATGGTCAAACGATGCACCAAATCAAGTTCAATGAAGTGGCTACGGAAGCACATGGGTTGGCTTTCTGCACTGCAGCACAGGCTGCGCCATTCCTTCAAGGAGAGCCCCTGAGCACGGATCCGTTGTGTTTGGTCACCACAGCCTCCCTGCCCACAGACATCAAGTCCTGCAGGCCGCACAAGGTTGTTAGTAGGCCTTGGCAGTCATTAGGCTGGGCACTAAATTCGGGGTCCGCGTCAGGGAAGCGGATGAGGAGGCTGTTTTTAAACAAGCCAAGCCAGGAGTTCCGTTCAAAGCAAAGGTGGCCATGAAATTCAAACTCCATCCATTACCACACGGAACGCAGCGATCAGACGTTATCAGCTTGCTGCGTGGATGGGGTTGGGTACAGCCAGGTCGTGGCGATGGAGTAGGAGCTACTTGGCTGATAGGGGCCGAAACGCATCCTCCGACGCAGGCTTCGCAATCGCCACCAGGATTGGGGGGGGAGGGGCCAAGGTTGCAAGTGAGGCGCAGGTCTACGCATCTCAACGCACCAAGCAAGCCCTGCAACAATCAAGCCAGAGCGCCGAGCATGAGGAAGACCCCTGGGTCAAGCAGCCTGATCCGTGGGCGCTTTACAAAGCAGCCAGTCATGGCAGCGCAGCCCCCAAGCAATCCCAAGGTCAGTTCAAGCTCTTGAGACCTCACTCAAGCAAAGTGCCCAGGAAGCAGCCCAGCAGCAGGTTGAATCGGCCTTGCAGGATCAAAGTGCTAAAGCAGACAGGCAAGTCGAGGCCAGGTTTCAAAGGCTTGAGGCCAGTCTTCAGGAGGTCGTTGAGCAGAACGGCAAGTTTGCAAGCTGGGTTGACTCGGTGAATGGGCAAATGGCACAGACTGCCGCAGAGGTTAAGGAGGTTCAGGTGGCAGTCTCCCACAATGAGGTTGCCTTGCAAAACATAGGCCAGCAAGTTCAGGCCCAGGCAGAATCGACTCGCACAACCATCCAAGCATCAGTGCACCAGTCATTTCAAGCCACGCAAGCAGGTTTTGCGCAGCAAATGCAAACACAGTTCCAAAGTCAAATGGAACAGTTCCAATCGCTGTTCGCAAAAAGGAAGTTGTCTGATTGACTACGGCGCGTGGGATGCCACGGAAGGTCGCGTGGCATGCCCTGTTCTTTGCATAGACCTATAACAGCGTCGGTCTCAGACTTTTGGTCTTGCTCTGTTCACTAGTTGGGACAGTGGCTGGAGCGGGATCAGCTTTGCGCACAGAAGCCGCAGGGGATGAGTTGTGGGGTTGCACAAGTTGTGTCAGCATTGACTGGGGTGGTCAAAAGGCACAACGTGTTGGCGAGGCGGACAATCCGGGTCCGCATCAGGATGGATGTCTAACCATTGGGACCACAAACCCAACCGGGGTACGTGGAAAGGAAGGCATCTTTTCAGACTTTGGTGAGGGCATCTTTTGTGTGGCTGAGACGCAGTTATCTCAGATCACGGCACCAGCCGCAGCCCGTAGCCTCAAGTATTTGGCAAGAAAGCAAGGCAGGAACCTTAGAGTGGTTCATGGAGCGCCGGCACCCATCAGGGTAAACTCCTCTTGGGCGGGAGCTTGGAGTGGGGTCATGTGTATGGCAGATTTCCCCACGCGAAAACTGAGCTTGCCCTGGGATGAGGGCGTGCTAGCATCAGGGAGGGTGCTACCAGTTTTTCATCAGGTTGGTGAATTGCCAGTCACTGGCGCAGTAATCTACGGATATCCATCGGGACAGACGCATCCTCAGGCGCGTCAAGCCACAAATGACCTACTCGTCGGGGTCACTCGTGACATCGTTCTTGGCAGAACTGGTCCCCGATATGTGGCAGGCGACTTCAATCACTGCCCAAGCACACTTGAAGAGGTCCAATTGTGGCAAATGCATGGATGGACGGAAATTCAAGCATTGGCCAGTTTCCTGGCAGTGGGAGCCTCAACCAACTTGCAAGGGCGCAACGCAACGAGACCTCCTTTGGGTCTCACCTGAGCTTGCTGCATTGTGCGCAGGGGTTTCCATTCAGGAGCCGTTTGCAGATCATGCCATGCTTCTGGCCAAGTTCAGGACCCAAGACTGTTGCTCACTCAGGAAGGTTTGGACCATGCCCTCAAGCTTGCCATGGGATCAAATTAGAGTCAAAGAGTGGCAGCAGTGTGATTTTCCCCCGGTTGATCCGTCCCTTTCCTCAAGCGAGTGGTATAAGTCATTTGCTACAAGCTTTGAGAGCAGCTTGGAGTACTTTGCCCAGGACCTCCCAGGAGCTCAGCTTCCCAAATCTTGCCGGGGCCGAGCAAGGAATGTCGAGCCAAGATTGCAGAACGTGGCAGCACCGTTGGCCAAACCCAGCAGACAGGGTGAAGTGACGTTGGGTTGCGACCTCATTGTATTGGGAGAGAAGTTCTTCAATGGTACAAACAATTGCGCAGGATCCAAAGCATGACACATGCACTCAAGGCGGGCAAACAAGAGGCAAATGCACAGGTCTACCGTGCTGAGCTTTGGCATGCCATTTGTACTTGCCAGGCCTTTAAGGGGGGCTTCTCTAGGTGGTGGGCCAGTCGTAAAATTCAGTTGCAAGGTAGCCCGGCAACATTTCCACGAGCAGTTCCAAATTTGGAAGGATGCAGGAGGATTCAGGAAGATTTTCAAGCCAACTTCAGAGCCTTTGAAGCTTGGCATTGCAGATCCAGGGCACGGGTCTTGGAGGCCAAGCACCAGGGAGGCAAGGAGCAATTGTTCAAGGAACTCCGTAAGCAATCATCAGAGGCGGTGGACACCTTGCAGTTTCAGCGCATTTACACGGTCTTGGAGGTGGATCCAGACAGTTTACAGGTTCACATTGAACCCGCCGTTGATGACCGGGGAGCTAGTTCATGGACACTAGAAGGGGAACCTTGCCAAGTTGCCGCGATTGAGGGCCATCTGTGTTCGATTCAGGCGGCAAGCAAGCCAGTTGAAGGCCAGGAGTTGTTGCAACAACAGATTCTCACGGATTCCTCAGACATCCATCATGAATTCGCCCGTCACTGGGCGGCCAAATGGCAAAAACATGCACAAGTTGATAAGCAATTTTGGAGGAGGGCAATGGATTTCTGTGCAGCCTTTCTCCCAGCGTGCACTTTCGAGCTGCCTTCTTTGGATGTGGATGGTTGGTACCATGCACTCAAAAGGTATAAGCCCCGTGCGGCAAGAGGAATTGACGGATTCGCGAAGCAAGATCTTGAGCGAATGACTCGCTCACAAGTCGCAGATCTGGTAGCATTCCTGACCAGGATTGAGAGCGGGGAATCGCAGTGGCCCGAACAGATGTTGATCGGGCTCATTATGAGTCTCGACAAAGAAAATCAGAAACAAGGTGTTGAAGCCTTCAGGCCAATTTGCATATTGAGCATTGTGTTCAGGACTTGGTCAAGCATCAGAACCCGGCAGATGTTACTTCAAATCTCGCGAGCGCTTGATCAGGGGCTCTATGGATATCTGCCGCAGCGTGAGTCCAAGGAAATCTGGCTTACAACACAGGTAGCCATTGAACTGGCGTGTCTGGAAGGCGTGGATCAATTGGGCTTGAGCACAGACCTGGTAGCGGCCTTCAACACGTTGCCACGCGATCCAGTCTTCACTGCAGCCAGAAAGTTAGGGGTGCCTGGGTTTCTGATAGGGTGCTGGAGCAGATTCATTGATGGCCTCAAAAGAACCTTTGTCGTTAGGGGAGAGGTCGGGGAGTTCATCTCGTCAAGTACGGGCTTTCCGGAAGGAGACCCGATGTCCACACTGGCGATGACGATTGTAGATTGGGCTTGGCATGTGTATATGCAGCATTTTGCGCCGAGCTCAATTCCGCTGTCGTTCGTGGACAACCTTTCTTGTTTGGCCACTCGAGCAGCAGATCTGGCCCAAGCCTTCACCTGCATTCAATGCTTTGCCGAAGCTTGGGGTCTTGAAGTTGAGGACGACAAGACCTTTGCGTGGGGCCTCCATGCCACTTCCAGGAACACACTGAAGGCGCTACAGTTCCAGGTTGTTGGTCAAGCCAAGGCTCTGGGGGGACTCATGACATATGGCAAGCGGCCAAGATTCGCAAATCAAGAAAAGCTGCTCAAGTCTCTTGATGGCTTCTGGCAGGGCCTGAAGAGATCTAAGGCGCCACTTGCGCAGAAGTTGGAGGTCATTCCACTCAAGGCCTGGGCCAAGGTCCTTCATGGCAGTTCTGGGTGCATGCTCTCCGAGTCCAGGCTTTCTGGGCTAAGAGCTAAAGCAGTCAGTGCGTTGGAGTTAAACTTGGCTGGCGCAAGCTCAGCTCTAAGGCTAGCACTCGCACAGGACATGACATGTGACCCGGGTTTTTATCAATTTTGGCATTTGATCTCAGACCTAAGACGGATCGGGCTAAAGCAGCCTACTTTGCCCGAGAGTTGGGCTAAGTTCAGCGAACTTTCTCAAGGTCAGCCTCTGCCAGGGCCTTTTAGCACTCTCCTTCAATTGTGCACGCGTACAGGGGGCTCGATCTGCCCTCCGTTTTTGCAGACCACCAAGGGATTGAGGTTGGATTTGTTCAGGGCCCCCAAACGGTTCATGAAAAAGCTGATGGAGCAGGAATGGATCAACATGGTGGCCAGACAGCACAGCCACAGGCAGACCATGCAGGAGCTTACTTCGCTTGACTTGGAGTTGGCGCATCTGGATGCGGGAAAGCTTAGTTCTGTTGAAAGATCCAGAGTGAGTGCTTTACAGTCTGGTTGTTACATTGTGGATGCTCAGCATTGCAAGTACGACTCTACGAAAACAGGCAAGTGCAGCCTGTGCGGGGTTCTCGAGACAGTGGAGCACAAGATCAAGGACTGTCCAAGGTATCAAGACTGTCGCCATGGAAGTGAAGGCACCTTGGCGGAGTGGTCTGAGTTGCCGAAGTCTCTGACTCATCACCTGCTTGTTCCTCAGAATCCTTGGGTCTCGGAATTGTTGCAAGCGCTGCAGGACATTCCAAAAAGGGTTCCTGAGGTTGTTGTTGATGGGGACTTTAGTGAATGGCATGATCTGTTCACTGATGGCACCAAACTGTTTCAAGGACCTCTTTCTTTGGCAGCATGGGCAGTCGTCAATGCTACAGTTGGTCAAGTTTTGGAGGCAAGTCCACTTTCGGGAGGGTACCAGACGGTACCAAGAGCCGAGCTTGAGGCAGCCTTGTACGCAGTCCGCTGGGGCCTGTCTAATAGGCTTTGTACAAGTCTTTGGACGGACTCCATGTACGTTAGTGATGGCGTGCAGGCCATTTTGCGAGGAGATGAGCCAGACGCGGACAGCGAGAACTGGGACTTATGGGAGAGCATGTGCATGGCGAGGGGTTCCCTAGTGGGACCCTAGGCGTCAAGCACGTGCCCTCACATCTTGATGAGCAATGTTGCGAAAGCGCGTTCGAAGATTGGGTGGCTAAGTGGAATGGTCACGCAGATCATCAGGCGGACATTGCTAATCGAGGTCGATCCCAGAGTTTCGTTGAACTTCACGGCAAGGCAGCGGCGTATCACGACGCCAATGCCAAGAGGATTCGCGATCTGAGGAGGGTCTATCTTCGCATAGCCCAACGCACGGAGGGAAGTCAGGCCTCCAGGGCACAGGACACCGAGGAGGGCAAACCAATCGAGTGGCTACCCAGGCTACTGGATCTGTCTGACAGGGTGCCTGTTGACCGGCGTAGCAGAGTTAATCGGCAGAACCATGAGTTTCCCGTAGCTTGCTTTCAGTCGTTGTTGGATGCTATTCTGAGACTTGATACGGAGGGTGGCCTTTGTACGCATGTTTCATGGGTGGAGTTGGTGTTATGCTTGAAAGTGCAAGAGTTTCAGTTTTGGCACAGACCAGCTGGAAAGTGGGCTCTTGTCAGAGACAATCCGCACTCTCCAAGACCGACGCTGGCGGGGTTAATTTTCTTTGTTAGACGAGCAGTTTCCGTGCTGTTCAGGATTCTAGGTCTTTCTGACTGTTTGGTTAGTGGCATCGATTTGTCTCATTTTGGGGTGCATCCTCCTCAGTGTGGGGTTACTTTGGGGGTTGGACATGGAATCCTGGACCTTGCTCATGGAGCACTGCACAAATTTACGGCGGTGAGAGCGATTCGCAAAGCCGCGGACCTCTCCCGGCCGATTTAGCCGGGGCCTAAGATGGGCCGCTTGGACGCTTCGGACACCGGAACCACGCGCTGCACTGCATCTAGCCGTGCACGTGTGGACAAGAATCTGTGTGATAAGGGAAGATTGCATGCCAATTGAAGGGGTCATCACAGCTCAACCTGACCAAGAAATTCCATCACTGATTCGTTCACTCAAGGTTTCCTGATCGCAGCATGGCTCATGCCGCAGCATCCCAATCACCGCCATTCCAAAGAAGCGGCCATAGCAGCCTTCCAACCCCCACTGTGCGGTGCCTTCTTCATGTTGCGGATCCATCGGTTGCCCTGACCCTGTGGGTCGATCATCAAAGGCCACCGTCGACCTGGCTTCATGCTGTTTGGCAGGTTTGGGAGGGTGGTCTGCCTGTGCAAAGCCTCCTTTATCCGGTGTGTCTGTGACCGTCTGCGTGATACAGAGCTGACTCCCATAAAACTTAGCGGGGGGACCGCGTGTGACCAGAATGCCATTTTCCACAGAGAGGTCGTCGGCGGGCAGTGACCTTCTTCCACAACAGCTGCTAGAATCTTCTACGGGTTTGAGATTCTGTCCCCTGCAACACTCCTGTTTCGCCAGGTTCATTCTGCCATTCAAGCCAGGAAGCTTGATATTCCACTCTCGAATTTCCGCTGGCTCGCAGAGAGTGTCGGCACACCTGCGAGGGGTGCAAAGTAGCCGCCCATGTCATTGTCTATCCAAGGCCAAGGGCCGGGGCCAGGGGCATGCCAAAAGCTGCAAGTAGAAGGCGGCAAGTAAGTGTTATATAGCTGTGAACACACGAAGTAACATGGATGATCCTGGCCGACCATAATCCATGATCTGCCCAGGACCGCTGCATGCGTTCGCAAACTCTTGCAGTACCGAAGGAATCAGCCATCCCTACACTAAGCGTACAACTGTATGGTGTTGTGTTCTGCTGGTCCCAGACTTGGGCTGGGACTTCCACGCAGGATCTGCCGTCAAGCTTACCTGGCTAGAAGCTGGTCTTTCCACTCAAGAGCCCTGGAGCATTTCAGCGTGAAGCTGTTTACTCAACAGCCTGGCGTTGCAAGCACAGACCCTAGCACCCTGGCATCAACCGAGTCCAAGGAACAAGAAGCAGGAATAACGAATGCAGCAGCAACAAGTAGGCAGCTTGGGTTGCAATGGACGGTAGGAGAGCTGCGACCCGAAGAGCATGCCAGGCCTCCTTGGCCTTCTCTAGCCAGTGGGCGATCAGCCTTGGAACATGATTCCCATGCTGGCCAGATTCTTCCCTTTTAAGCCCTAAACCCCCAAAGCCTGAAGCCATCCTAAACCAAAAGCCCTAAACCCCTTGATCGTTCCTCTTTGTGGGCTTCCGGCGCACTGCGGAACTCCGCCGTGAAGGGCCCAGCATAAGCGATGAAGCCCGCGGCCAAGGCAATGTCGCCTTGGTGTTGGCAGCATGTTGCTCTAGGTAGGTACAATGTGCGGAGTTCTCGAACATTTGGAGGCCTTTTTTAGTTGCTTCTGCATGCATGAAGACATGGCAGGCGTTATACAAGCGAAATATACTGTGGTCCGGAATGTTTCTCCATTGGGCATTTGCGTCCACAATCTCAGCGCACCTGCCGTACCACAGCTGGGTGCGCAGTCAAATCACATGGGCTGTACATACTAAGTATAGTTCATTGGCAGCATTGATCATTGGCGTCTCTGCTTTACAAGCATGCGCCAGTGCACACCGTTGTTGAAACTGCACGAATTGCAGATTGACAGAAAAAAAACAGGCACAACAAGGATCACGATGTTGCAGAAGTCTGAACAAGGCTGGATGCCTTGCTGAGCAGCTCCAACCGGCGCACAATCTGTGCTATCTGCACGTTCCTTCTCTCACTCTGCTTCTCACGTGTCCCTTTCACAAACAGCTCAAGCCCATTGATCAAAACGATTGAGCGGTCATGTGTCTGACTCTGGAACTGGTTGATGTTTTTGGCAAGGTCTACCTGGAACTGCTTGAAGGTCGAGACCATCTCCATGGAAATTCTTCTGTGAAGCTCATGAAACATGGTCTCTTCGACAGAGTTGTGAGGATGCATCTCCGCTGGAGTTCGCAACACTTCAGCCTGCATGATGGCGACTAATCCCTCAGGTGCATTTGCCACTGGTATCGCAATAGTTGGTGCCGCAGCTTTTGGTGGAACACCGCGGCCAATCAGACTTAGACCTCTGCAAGCAATGCCGCTGCGTTGCATGTCCGAGATGCGGATCTCGTAGTTGTGATTATCTGCTGGAATCTGGAACTTGATGATTTGCCATTCGGGCAAGGCTGGGCGAACATCAACTATGGTCTGTTCATCATCATCCACTAGCATGACACAACAGTATGTTTCAGTTTCCAGCTGACGCTTGTCTATACGTCCTGCATAAGGTCTCTGAACCCAAAAGCAGTACTGCAACTGCGAATGTCCGAAAACTTCGATGCTAACTTCAGAGAACTGGGTGGCACTGATCTTGCCAGATTTCAAGTGTAGTCTTTTGAGGTCGCGCGGATCACCCGTCTGCTGCAGCAACCGGGCATATGTTGCAGCAGAGGAGATACACTGATAGCCATCTTCACTGATGAAATTGGGTTCATCCCCATCCAGTGGATGAAAAAAAGTGGCCACTTCGTGCACGCCAGCCTTCACAGCCGTTGAGATAATATGGCCCTCAGCAATGGCACCCACAGCCTACCGTCGAAGAGTTTCCATGTGTGGTGCACTGGTCGTCTTCACCTGCTTCGCGAAGATCTGCAAGAACCTGTCAAGGTATGACAAAACAACTCACACTGGACCAGCTTTTTAAGAGAACCTGCCTTCGACCCAGAGCTTCGGCAGAATACTGGCGCTGCCCACCCTTTTGTTCTTCTTTGGGCACAGAAAGTGTTTGGTTGAGTCTGAAGACCTCGGCAGATTCGTCATCCGAGAAGCTGTGGACAAGCTGAGCTTCGAGGGTCTGCACATCTTTGTCCATCAGGCTGCGAAACTCCCTCCCACTCGCCTGCGCCAGGGTCTTGACCTGGATGACAGGTGATTCACTGCACTGACGCATGAAGAGATTCCTTTTTTTGCCGCACTGGAATTGTCTAGAGTACTGCATCAAGCTCCGCTGCGCTAAGGAAAGGGCTTGTTCTCTGTGCGCCTTGCGGATGTCCTCCACACTGACTTCTGCCTGAATCAACGAGACAAACCAGCCGCTCTGATCCACCATCTCTGACTCGAAAGGAGCATCCATGCTCCTCATAAACTGGTCTTCCAGAAGCACTGCCATCATTTCAACCAAAGGGCGGAAAACTCGGGAGCACATGGACCTCTTGTACTCCATGATGGCTGTGTTGGGAGATTGCTTTTGCTGATCAGCCATTGCATTCCTGAAAAACTCAGGCGTGTAGTGGAATGTCGTATTCAGCCAAAGGCATGCAAATGCAAACCTCTCCACACAGGATGAAAACCGAGTGGTTGCATTCAATCCCAGCACGCAAGTCTCCGCGTAGCACACTGCATCAACAAGCCAGTGCTGGAGCCCATTTGGCTTGCGGTCGTCACTGGCAGCGGGGGCTTCGCAATCAACATTTCGCTTGACTCCTTGTCTCCGATCGCCAGTTTCAAACATTCGCATCATTGCCCTCACCCTATGGTCTAGCTTCTGCTCTTTCAACCAGTCAAGCTCCTGCCTGAGCGTCTTCTTTACTAATGTCGAGTAGAGGCCTGACTCTAGATGTCCATTCCAAATCTTCTGCCCGTCAGACACAAGTTGGGTCAGGTCTTGGAGCAGGTGATCTTGAAGTCTTGGCAGAAAAAGACTTTGCTCGTCATCCACAAGGGCCGGTAATTTCGGTTTCACTGCTTCAACAAAGCTTGACAGTTTGTGCCACTGCTCACTATGAACATATTCCTCAAAGCTGGCTAGGCCAAAACGGATGTCTTCTGGCCAACTTGCTAGAGAGCCGCATCTCTTCTTCCAGGTTTGAATGAGCTGCTCTTCGTTTGAATGTGACTCCCTTAAGCGGGCTTCCAAATCTTGACTTGCGTTGCCAGGAGGTACTCCTACATTGAACCAGGCATGGTACTTCGTTTCTGACCTCTCCCAGGCGTCGGCCCATTGATTCCACTTCGTGGCCGTTCCTAATTCTGATGAAGCATGCATAATCATCATGTCAAACTTGTTCATGATCGCCACGGCTTTGATTCCGCGGAGGTCAAGTTCCTTGTCAAAGAAGGCGCGAACTCCGTCTAAAGCGCCTAGATCTCCTCGATTCTCCAGGACAAGAATGGGTATGGTGTTGGGATGTTCTAGCTCTCGCAGCGCCAGGTCACCTGAGCCACAGTCTACCCCCAAGTATCCCACTCAGTAACCCCTATAAGAGTCGCCTATATAATCCCCTATAAACCCCCTTTGAGGAATTTAGACTATAGCTCACCTGGTTCTTGGCTCGTCAGAGTGAGACCCGGCATGTCCACGATGATGAGTGATGTGACACGCTTTGACCGAATGTTCACACTGACCCGTGACGAACTGAATCTGGACATGCCGTCCAACTCATTGTTCTTTGCACAGAGCTTCTGCAGCAGGTTCTCGCGGCTCACCTCTTCCTTGTCCACGTGGATGATGTGCCCATCTTCGGCAGGATCATGAATCAGTGTGAACTGGAAGGGTCGATTGGTGGCCTGCTGTGATCCTGTGACGCCTAATGGTAGCCGCGTCATCCTTTGGAGGATGGTTGTTTTGCCAGCTGACTGGTTACCCAGCAGCAAGAACTGAGGAACGTGCACGGGAAGTTGCGTAGCTTCAAGGCCGGCATCCTTCCTCGAGCTGTCATACTCCATCATGACCTTGGATTTCTATCTCAACATGGTGGCAACACAGGCACAGAACGCATATGTCACATTGATTTGTGCAGTAATGCAGTGGCTGAGCGGCTTGCAAATGCAAAGTGTTGCCTAACCTGCTCCTGATATCGCTTCTTCGATCCAGCCTGCTCATCACCGTGGGATTTAGCTGGTCGCCAAGCTGGCGGCCAGCAATGACTTTGCACAGATCTGAAGGCGGAGAAGCACATTGTCGGGATTGGAATGCCTGTGAGCCACAATTGCTCGGAAGCACATACCAAAGAGTCTTCACATTAAGCCAAGTGCCACCGACCAAGCAGAGCCCGAAAAGGATGTAGATGTTTTGGCGCACTTTGTTCGTTATGTTTTGGGCCCTTTTTGTGTGGTGGGGGATGGGTGGCAAGGAGGGGTCATGAAGGAGGGAATAGGGTGGTGGATGGGGGGAGGTGTTTTTGGGTGCGGCCCCGCTTCCTTACTGCAGACATAGCCAAGCCTCAAAAAGGCAGGGGGGTGGGGCGCAAGCCCCCCCATCTGCAAACAAAATGATTAGCTCTCCCTTACTGATGACATGATGCTTCTGCTTCTTTGTTACGGCAAGCCTGGATGGCCTTGACAAAAATGGGAGGCGGGGGGGGGGCGTTGGGGGGTGGCATCGCCACCCCCACTTGTCAACAACATGATCCGCATAATACTTCCTTTCTGCAAATGTAGCCATGACATGGCAGGATGCTTTTTGAGAGATGGAAATGATGGCGATGATGAAGCTTCATGACTTTGATGAAACATGATAAAAGATGATCACAAATCATGTAAACTATGAAAGTTATTGACAGGTGACGAAAATGATGAGCGGTCATGGCAACTGGGGAAAAGGGATGAACATGCTGAACAATCATGAACAATGCTGAAAATTGTCGAAAGTGATGAAACATGATGAAAAATCATGAAAGTCATGAAGCGATCTAAAGCACGTTATATGTATATACATATGGTTTTCCAATATTTCTTTATCTATTAACTTCTTTGTTTCTTCTGTTGTTGTTTCATTCTTTTCTGTCTGTTGTTGTCTCCTTCTTGCTTCCTTGGTACCTTTCTACCTCTCTTCCCCGCTCTCCTGCTGCAGGGCAAGCCTTTCACACACCGAAACTGGCCCTCCAGGAGAAAAACAAAGGGTCCAGAAAAAGCAAAACTGTTTGCCGCGTGAAAAAAACAGGCGGCCGGGTGCCAGTCGCAAGTGTTGAACTTCGCAGAGGGCTGTAGCTTTCCTAATCGCAGGGTGCTATACCATGCCCCACAGCTTCCCATGCACGGATCTTCGGCCCCAGCAGCTTCTTACGTGCTTACTGTTACCTGGCCATGACCCGCAATTGCTATGCGCAGACTGCATTTGGCTCTTCTGGCCACAGAACAAGTCTCCTTCCAATCTTAGTTGGAGAGCCTGCGTTGTCTGGGGATTCAACCCATCACGAACTTGATGTTCTTCTCCAACACTTTGCTGGCAGCATCCCAGCGCACAGACCTCAAAGGCTGCGCCAAACTTAGCGTCGGTCTGCTACGTTTACCCAAGTCAACTAGAGCGAGGGACTTTACCCAAAAAATACGGCAGTGACACTCTCGCAGCCTCAACATGACAAGACCTATGACAGCACTACATGCTACGTACCGCCAGAACATCAGCACATTCCCCATAAATCCCAACAAAGCAGATGAGCTATCGGCTCATTTCCCAAACCGGAGAGAAGCTTCTCCGCGCGAGTCAACTGCACCTGGCGGTGAAAGCAGGAGAATGTAGGTTTTTCAGCGATGTTCAGGGCGTTTCAGCAGGAGTTTGGCTGTTGGGATGCAGGGCTTAGTGTTTGAAGGTCTAAGGGCTTAGGGGATTTGGGATTTGGGTTCCAGGCTATGCCTGCGGGTTGAGGTTGGTTGAGTTTAGGGCTGGACACGAGAATTAAGCGGTGCAAACCCTTGAGGATCTCCCAAAGGCTCGGATGGCCTAACAAACACTTACTCATAGGAGTTGATCTAGTTCCACATGCTGTTAATCGCGGCTTCTCTACTTTTCACGGGGGTGTATAGTGTTTGCGATGATGCCGTACGTCAACACGACTTTGCCTGGTTTAAAAATAGGACTTTGGGCTACTAGTGCCGCCAGTTGTAGCACTGTAATCTTTGCATCTGCAGCGAATCAATTAGTGGGTGGCCGCTGGCATTCCCATTTGAGCATTGTTTTTTTTTAAGGTTA
>CAJNIZ010027713.1:0-17512 GCA_905231905.1 Symbiodinium pilosum
GGTGGGCTTATGGTTTAGGGTTTAGGGTACCCTGGCTACCTTATACTTTGGTAGTTGAATACAATACTACACCAAAGTCATGCACGACTTTTGGTGTCAACCGCACGACCAACATTAGCGTGACCTTTGTTTACCAAACAAGCCGTACTAAGGCACTGACCTCCCAGGATTGTGGGAAAATCCCACCATGCAATGTATGCATCTTACGCTGCTGTGCTGCGCAGCGGCCTCCAGAACCACTACGAGCAGTTGTTCCTGAATGATGAAGGGATATACAGGTAAGTTTAGGGATTAGGTATAGGGTTAAGCATAAGGGGGTAGGGTTTAGGGTCTTCTGCAGGTCCTTGGAAAAGAGATCATCGGGAATACGCTTCTTGAAAAGGATAGTCCTAACAACAAATGAAAGCTACCTCGTGGTCATTTTGGATAGTATCCCCCGTAATCTCCTCCATAATACTCCCTTATATAACCGCTCGCATAAACATCGGCATCCTGCATTAAGAGTAGAAGGCCAAACTGTATACTCACAAAGCGAATACCCCAAATCTTGAACCGTGTTGCCGCAAGCAAGTGGGAGATTTTTTGTGGGTCTAGTGTATGAAACCAGAGCTTGCAACTAATTCTCAGTAGGGAAGCAAGAAAGAGAAATTCGATCCACCAATGTAGATCCTTTTTCTTGAGAAGCTGGTTCTCATGTCATTGCCAATATCCTGAAAAGCTTTTTGTCTATATTGAAAAAATAACGGCCAATTGTTACGTGCTTCTCTGGGAAGAATCATAACATTATGGCTATAGGTTCCTGACTCCGGGAGATTTCCTTTGTGCCCCCAGTTTTTGTACCCATGGGTTTCGATGCCGAAGCTGAAAAAACGGTCTTGGGTTTTGGTTCTAAGCATTTCGCGATGCGCTACACTATCGTTGTCTGACGTGGCACTTGCCCATGTCATGATGTGGCGGATCTTCCCGTGGATACTCCTGACCATGACGATAGACGATAGACATGGTAGATGCTAAGAGCACCGCTCGACTGAATACCGGGTTGTCTAGCTGGTGTTAGAATTCTTTCGAGAAGAATAATTGGAATAAAGGTGTGGAGTTTTGGAGGTCTCCAGGTTCCATATATACCCTAATATTACCCCTATATATACCCTAGAATATTATAGTAGTTTCCAGTTTCTGTTTCATTATCCCAACATATGAGTTGCAAGTCTATGGGGATCCCTTTTTCTTGGAAATGCCCAACCCTAAACCCTAAACTCTAAACCCTAAACCCTAGATTCTGGGTTGAACTCTTAGGTTTGAACCTAGGCTTTTGGGAGGTCTTCTAGACCCACATACTTGGAGGGTCATGGGGAGTTAGTAAATAGGTGCATAATCAGGATAATTGGTGTTATTATATGGCTTATAGGGGTTATTAACCTACTTACTAAGTCCCCATGACCCTCCAAGTAAGGGTTATCAGGCTAGTTCTTGATATCAATTTGGGCTCTCACTCCTTTGGTTTCCAGCTTAAGCACTCTGAGTTGTGGAGTGTGCGAGGCTGCATTACTCAGGGGAGATTTAGGGTTTAGGATTTAGGGTTTAGGATTTAGGGCTTAGCGTTCAGGGTTGATTGCATAGCCTTGGCCATTACGCTGACCCTAAACTCGAAACGGCCTGTAGCATATCCTGCTGACATCTTTGGGCACAGCTGACGTGAGGTTATGGAGGATGCTGGCGCAGAGCTGTGGAATCTTTCGACATAGCTTCAACCACACCTAACCTCTATACCCTACCCTTTTTTGCGGAAGATGCTACTTGTAAAGTCAGGTATCAGAAAACAAGGGAAGGGTATAGGACTCTAGGCAAGCCCCACCAGACCCTCAAAAAGCGGGACCGACGTATACATGTTTATATGTATATACATATATGAACTCCTTTTCGTCTCCCCTAAGCCCCTAACCCTAGACCCCAAACTCTGGGGTCCCTCAGTGAGCCTCGATTTTGGAGCTCCCACGTGGCTGGTTCGCATTGGCGTCGTGCTGTTTCCATTTGGCTGCTCCGTAACAGCACGCTTCATGTCATGCAGAAGCTGCTTGAAGTTTTCAGAGTTGGGGGTCCCATTGCAGGTGGAGTCCATGGTTGTGTTTATGGGGTTTAGGGTATAGGATTTGGGCCTGAGAGTGTTGAGTTCAGCGGTATTTCCTCAAACACATAAACGGGAAGCTTTCCTTTTCCCACGGTCTCCAGTTTGAGTCAAGATGGGAACAACCTCCACATTTGCGCACCCCTGATGGGGCCCTGGTTTTCGGGAACTGTCCCCACACTCCGAGGTCCTGGGAATTCAAAGGAATTATTCCTGGTTCTGGGCTTTATAATTAGAGAGTATATACATGCAATGTATCATATTTATCTGAAACCCTAAACCAAGGTCCTCCAGAGTTTCTTTGCTGAGGGCACCCAAGGTTCCTTCAAGCAAAATCAACCGTTGGCCCCCAAGGATGCTCTCCCCGCAAGCTAATCAGGGCGAATAAGCCGTTAACAGTCCTCAGCAATCACTAGTAAGGACCCTTATTTTGTGGGTGCCCAGATATTATGTGAGCACTGGGAGAGGGAGGGCGCCAAGAAAAGGCTGTTGGATTTCCTGGGGGTGTCTAGGCAAAACATCGCGGATGGGCTTGCCTTTTGAGCGCCAGATCGCATGACTGAGGCTTCAATTTGCTTTAGCTATTCAGGGGTTGCTTGGGGTTAAGTGTGGGCGTAGGTCGGCAAGCCCTCAACATATGTGCCTCTATGACAGTGGGTCCAAGTAACCCAAGTAGTTTGCAGCAGAGACCTTGTGATCCTGCCTCGATTCCTGCATATCTTTAGGGTCCCTCAGGGTCACCCCACCCCTTAATTAACCCCTAAACCCCAAAGCCCCAACATTAAACCTAAACCCAATGTTTTGTGCAAAGCTCCCATGTGCGAACGGTAACCCGGCTTTTCTGCGTGTACCAAAGCCCCAGGGGCAATGTTCAATGAAATGGTTGAATGCGTATCATGTCTTAAAATCGTCCAAGAGAAGTAGGGTTTATGTTGTGTCCTCCCAGTTACCTAAATAGTAGGCTACTGGGCTATGTAACTATAGGGTACATAGAATCCAGTTCCCATTATTTAGGTAACTGGAGCCCTAGGGTCCGGTGTGAGAAGGAAAGCCTTACACTTTCCGGATTCGCAAGCTCTGAGAAGAAGGTTCCTAAAGAAAACATCCAGATGCATCCTTGCTGTGAAGATGCGGTTTAGGGTTTAGGGTTAAGGGTTTAACCCTAAACCCTAAACCCTAAACCGTGTTTTTGAAGCCGGGTCCTTGCAAGCTGCAGCATTTTGTTGACCACTTTAACCAAATTTGGCATGGACAGTATAATTCTGACCTTCATCCCCTGAAGGATCCAAGAAGCGAATCTCCCAAACTGACCAATGACCCAATCCCTAAACCCTAAACCCTGAACCCAATGATCCCATCACTACATTGCGTAAGCTAGGAAATTTCTCAGGGGCCGGGGTTGATTTGTTGTAGCCTTTCGGAGGTATGGGTAATCATCTCCCAAACCCAGAAGGTCCATGTACCCAATAATTAGGTCCCTTTGAAGGGGATATATAGGGATACATAGGGGTACATAGGGTTCAGGGTTTAGGGTCCAAGTACCCAATAATTAGGTACTTGATATTTGGGGAATAAGAATCATAGTACAGGCTCTGGGTAAGTATATAATGATTGGGTACTTGGACCCTTAGGGGAAAAGGAGTCAGGGTGAGCCAGACAGAGCACATGGGTTTTGCATCTATCTGTCTCTGAGCTTCGGACGAGTTGCGTCGCAGCTGCACAATTCAGCGCAGCACATAAAGCAGCGGTGCGAATGTGGCAATGCGAGCCTGGAGGCCACCAAAGTTGGTTTAGGGTTTAGGGTTTAGGGTTCAACAAAGGAATGATGGGTTGATGGCTTTTGGAACGAGGCTCTGGGGGATAGAGCTTGGGGTATAATCTGTTAATTTCGGGTGGGTTATCCGACAACCCCAATATCCTATGTAATGTAGTTTCCGTGCTATCTTCTATTGTCTTTTGGGAGGGTTCCTACACTTCGGATACCCCTACACCCTAAACCCTAAACCCCTATGTGTTTGGGAGGGCTCCTACATACACTTCGGATACCCATGCTTAGGACACCGGTTTAGGGTTTAGGGTCTAGGGTTTAGGGTTTAGGGTAAACCCTAAACCCTAAACCCGAATCTGGAGAGACTTCGTCGCGACCAAACTCTGATCTGGCTACGCCGTTTGAGGGACTTGGGCTTAGAGGGGGATTATATAGGAATAATGGAAAAGAAAATGGCAACTGTAGTATATTTGGGTTATAGAAGGATAATGGACAAGAAAATGGAAACTAGTATTTAGGGTTTTAGGTTAAAGTTTAGGGCTTATAGGGTTTTTTGGGCAGTTCGGGGGCCGCGAGCGTTGCACAACAGTTTGATTCTTTTGTTCCGATCCGTTGCATAGCCTAAACCCTAAACCCTAGAGGGCTTGGGTCTGCAAATCATAAGGGCAGTTCCTCAAATTAGGATCTTGTTTCGGTACCCCTAAACAACATGCCGTAATGCAACCTATAACCAAAAAGGGTCCATAATGTTGAGAACAACCCATATAAGGTTTCAACCCAAACACATCGGGCAACTTGGTTGTAGGAGCGTATCTGGTATGGTAAGGAGATGGAAGATATACTGCGTCTTAGGGATTAGGGTTTATGGTTTAGAAATCAGGGCTTTAGGTTTAGGGATTAGGGTTCAGGGTTTAGGAATCGAGAAATGCTGCATAACCCCATTTTGTTCACCTCGGGCATTCTGATTTTCTGGTGCAGTAAGCTGATGCAAGGCGTTTAGCATCAACAGTATGGAAGCCAGTGATATGACACAAAATCACTGGACCCTAAACCCGGCAACCCAAAAGGGTGCGCCACTTTACTGGCCTAAACAATCACTGACATTATGGTCCTAGGCTCCTTGCATATGGTAAGGGGTATGTTAAATTAGATCTTAACATGATGTTGGTACTCAGTTATGCTTCCTTACCTCAGGGCTCCTATGTGGTTCCTTTTTGGTTCTGTTAGGGGTTTTTGGAAAGGGATTATTTATAATATGCCACCCAAAAAGGAACTACATAGGAGGGTCTGGGTAAGCGCTGAACCTGTACACCTGGAACCTAGCAGCAGGTTTCCAACTTTCTGGGGGGTGTAAGGTTTAAGGCTAAGGGTTCATTGTTAAAGGTATAGGCCTTAGGGCTTCTTTGACCCTAAACCCTAAACCCTAAACCATAAACCCTAAACCCCGATTTAGGGTTTGGGGGCCTCCGAGACGCATGATTTCATGTCTGTACTCCTGCAGTGTTACTCCTTTCCGTTTCAGGCACCCCAGGAACTACCTGTGTTCATATAGGGCTCAGGGTTTATAGGGTTTGGGTTTAGGGTGGGTACAACCCTAGGCCTCTACATAATTGCCTTTCGCAGACCCCATCACACGCTGATCCTGGTCATTTCCAATATGAGAGTTTGCCTAACTTCGTTGGTGGTCGCTATAATAAGGAGTATGATAATAATTCGGGTCCATATTGGGGTTCTCCCTATGTAGCGAACCACCATATCTTATCTCACCATCATATTCGGGGCGTTTAATATCAATGGGTCACTGTTGAAAATGCAGTTTTTTGTACTGTGCGATTACAATTTCTTGCAAGAGCCCAATAGAGAATCAGATTAGCGGGCATGAGCTCAGATTCCCTAGCGTTTTCGTATTTGAACACTCTTCAGGTACTTGGGCCCTGTGGGCACGTGCCAAAACTTGATGTTTGGATGCGGCTCGCCACTTTACTTCAGGTATTGAGAAAGTATTTTGTTGCCATTTGTTGGAGCAGTCTCAGTGGTTGATCGACAGGGCTGATGGACGAAACATGGAATGTATGTCCTTGGCCACTTGGTTGTCCCGTTTAGGGCTTATTGAAGACCAGTGAGTCCGAAGCATATGTTGCTTTTCTGCCTCGTTCGCACGCTGGTCTACGACGCTGCCATAAATATCAGCAGCTGCTGAGGGATATCAGCAGCTGCTGAGGGTCCTGGTGAGGAAGGCCTCTCGGCATGTGCCAGGTTTTCGTGACTCTGTGGGAACCATTTCCTCTGGCACGTGCCCAACTCTCCAAGGGATTCCAAGTCCAGCTTGGCAATATGGTATTTGATATTTGCTTAGACCCTGATATGCCCTTCCATGTTGAGTTATTAGATATAAAGATATATGGGCCTTAGCACAGGGGTAGGGTATACGAGTCTAGACAAAGTCTGATTACAGCTCCTGTAAGTACCTACAACCTTGGAGAGTGAAGCTGCAGCTGTGCGCAATAGCCTTCCAGGCGTCCCCTTGCACATGTTGCGCCTCTTGGCCTACTGGTGATGACCGAGGAGTGGGGGAGTGGATCCATGCAATCCCTGCATTTCCCCTTGTCCGCCCCTTTAGGCATCAGCAGGTCCAAGGAATGTAAGCCAGTGCTGTCCAAAACCCATATGTACTATAGTCTAAACTCCTTAAACTGGGGTTATATAGGGGATTATCTAGGGGACTACTACAGGGGTTATTAAGGGGGATACTAGGAGTTTAGACTATAACTCATATCAAAAACCGGGGTTCTGGGTAGCAGGGTCATGTCCTGAAAAACCAGGAGGAAGGCTCCTTGCAGTGGATATCAAAATCCCACATGACCTGGAGAGCCCTGAGCCATGGTTTAGGGTTTAGGGTTTAGGGTGTAGGGTTTAGGGTACTTTGGTCAAATGAGGTCATGCAGGATGAATGACGTAGAGGCTACATGACGCCTCCAATGTTCAAGAGGTGTCTGAACTATGGTCCCCTAGTATCGGGGCCCTTGATTTTTTTTGCATGCCGAGTTAAGCGCTCATAGTTAGGACTGCGCAGACAGGCAAGGGCCAATGTTTCTACATCCTGAACCCCTAAACCCTAAGCCCTAAACCCTATGCGCGCGGCTTACACTCTCGTCTTACCACTGCTCCCTTAGGGGGGCCTCGCCGGCAATGGTGCGTTTACTCCACAGTGGTCCATTACAGTTCTATAGAGACCCTAAACCCTAAACCCTAAACCCTAAACCCTAAGAGTTTAGGGTTTAGAGTTTAGGTTTGAGCTTTTGGGTTTACAGTCGAGTTTACGGATCTGCTTCCTCTTTGCCCAAAACCATCTTAAGACCACAAATAATGTGGAGTCAATGTTTTGAATAAAGGAAGCTCCTATTCTGAGTTTAAGGAATTTAGGAACCCTAACCCTACACCCTGAACCCCTAAACCCTGAACCCTAAACCCCTAAACCCCTAAACCCCTAAACCCTAATAAACCCAATTTAAAGCCCTGGATGCTTCGGGTAAAGGCTTAGGGGGGTCTAGGAAGCATCTAGAAAGCCAGTAGCTCGGTTTAGGGGAAAGCCAGTAGCTCTATGTGAGCCGTAGTCTTAAACTCCTTAAAGGGGGGTTATATAGGGGATTGTACAGGGGACTACTATAGGGGATATTAAGGGGGATACTAGGAGTTTAGACTATAGCTCATACAGTCCCAAGAACCCTATAAATAAAGCACTATAGAACCCCTAGATGCAAGTCTAAACCCTACACCCTAAACCGTATGCCTAGAGAGCCAAACGCCCATGAGTATAGTCTACTTACCCCGAACTTCCTACCATTTGGGGTCAACGTTGCCCATGTTTTTGGTAACCAGGCTTTCTAGGTAGGTTGCAAATGGATTTATACGTAGCCTACTTGAGGTTGGCTTGTTTGTATTCAGTTGCACTTTATAGGTTACTTACTCAGTCCCCTAAGCCTCTTCAGGGTTCAAGGGTTTAGGGTTCAGGGGTCTAGGGTTCAGGGTTTAGGGGTTAGGGTTCAGGGTTTAGGGTATCGGGTTTGGGGGTTCGGGTTGAGAGTTTAGTATGGCTGCCGAAAGGTGTATATTTCCCTTCAATGCATTAAGAATCTGTGGCTAGTAATGTAGAAGCCTGCAAATTGGCCAGAGTCATCCCCTTATCTCCTTATGTACCTCTTTATCATGTATCCCCAAGCCCCCTCTCAGTTTGTAGGCCCCTGCACTAACTCAAAGGGTCAATGTGATGTACCCATGTTCTTGGGCCGCAAAAAGTTGAGAGTGGCTTCTTCAACGAGGAACCTTCCAGTTGGTTTGCGGTTTCGCGCTAGGAGTTTAGGGTTTAGGTGTCAGTGCTTAGTAGGGTTTAGGGCCTAAGTTTTAGCTTTTAGTGTGCGAAGCCCCGTATGGGCACTAGGTAGGGAAGACCCATGTGATAACTGAGACCTGGGTAGAACTCCATAGTTGCGTGCAATTGCTATTATTGGAAACACGCGTGTTTTGTAGTATGCTTGCTTTCTGAGGCGCATACTATAATTTCAGTTTGAGGGCATACTAGAGTCAGTCCCCTACCGAGAATAAGATTATATCCCCCTTCCGCGCATAGCCTCTGATGAGAAGCATAAGATCTTACTTGGTTCAGCAACCAAGAACTGCCACTTGGCTGCCGTAGTGGCCGTGGTCTTTTGTCCGTGGAATTGTCAGTGTTTCTGCCCACAATCCTGGGTGACTTACCACCACCCCTTACAGGTTCTACCTCAGATAGGATACATCAAGGTGAATTAAAAGGGAACCAGAGCGAGGGTCTCAGTTCTAACTATCTATGCTGAATCAAGTATAAGTAAGGGACACCTTAGCGAGGGGACAGCAGTATATAAATATGGCTGGGAGACGAAAAGAAAGGACCTGGGGTATACTGGGATCATGTAAGGATCATGGGGCAACGAATAATTGTGTGTAAAGTGTTTTTCAAGAATCTGCAATTCGAGGTCTGCTCATAAGGGGTCAGAACGCCTTGCTGGACAACGAGCACAACAACTCTCCGAGAGAGTTGCGTATGAACGGCCTGAGGGCAGTTTTGATGGACCCAAGAATGCCATAAGTTGTCCTTTCCTAAGGGTCCAAGTACCCAAAACTTGGGTACTTAGGATTTGGATGGATTTGGTTAATTGTAATGCTGGTACAGGTTTTGGGCAAGTATGTGATTATTGGGTACTTGGACCCTTGGGGCTTGGGACTTGGCAATAAGTGGATCCATATGGGAATCTTGACCCTCACCCCTAAACCTTAAACCCTAAACCCTGAACCCTAAACCCTAAACCTTAGTTAGAAGCCCTTGAGTCTAAGGCCCGAAACCCTGAACCCGAGTTGTTGCTTCCCCCGATGTGGGTCCCCTAGTAGTCTGAACCCGGAGCATGTGCGTGGGCTACGCCTCTCCTTGTAACATTAGTAGATGTGGGCTTTGGGCAAAAGATTGTGTGTGTGTGTGGAGTTAATATTCAAGACGAGGGGATGTATAACCTATAACTATAGGCTACTTTCCCATAATTTCCTGCTACGTTGGTTTAGGGTATCCTAGTATTATAGGCAATTTGGCTGTCTCAGACTGTTAAAGCTAGCATGAAACCTGTGGCGCCCTGCATGTCCTTTATGGAAGGAGGGCAGTCTTAGCAATTTTGTGGGAGCATGTGGGAATCTTGATGGTCCTTCAGGCGAAATGTCAAAGAGAGTCAGGGTTTAGGGGTTATAGGGGTTTAGGGTTTAGGGTTTAGGGTTCCAGGTTTACGGGTTTGGGGTTTTGGGTTGCGAGTTTATGTAGGGCTTGCGCTTGAGTGGCTTATGCAGCAATCACGTGGCAGCTTCCCTGACGAAAAGGGGGTCCTCTCACTTTTGCGGTATATTTTGTTTTCTTGGACGTAGATGTGTGTATATATATATATATATATTTACACACACATAACTGTGTTGCTTACTTTTTGGATCGCCACCGAAGGCTTCAAGGTACCTGATGGGTATGAAGCTAAATGATGTCTACGTCAACTAAGACCGCATATCCTACTTCCAAACTCAAACGCACATGTAGCCACCAAATTGGGCCTGTACACGTGAGCTTCCATATTTGTAGCTGTTAGGGTTTAGGATTTAGGGTTGAACTCTAAACCCTACATCCTTAGGTCACATCCAAGGAGAGCCACGTTTCAAAAGCCTGCCGGCATGCTGCCTGGGATTGCGCGTGACAATCCTCCAGCTTGCCCTCGGCGCCTGAATTCCAAACACACTGGGGGCTAGTAGGTAATGAGAGAATATTTTATAGGGATTACAGGTCTTATATAGGGGTTATATGGGTATCATATAGGGATATATAGTTATTACAAGGGAATATATTATATTGGGATTATGAATTATGTAGGGATTGTAATCCCATATTTCCTATTAACCAGCAGTTGGCAATTCCTAAAGCACGGTTTCCTCAACAAATTACCGGTCCTGGCCCCGAAACCTCGACTAGACCTGCATGAAGCAAGGTATGACGGTTGGGTTAGGGTTTAGGGTCTAGGGTTTCGGTTAGCGGTTAGTGTAGACCCATGATTAATAAACCGCTTCCTTTTACGGGCCTTAATATTGGGATCCCTATTATAACCCCTATTAAGGGGAAGGGGTTTATGAATCAGGGGTCTACATTAGATTATAAGGCTTGTCAAAGCGGTCATTCTTTGACTATTGTACCTTCTTGCTGAGGGATTAACTAACTTGAGTTTGTGGGATTCAGGCTATAGTGTTTAGGGCGCTATGAAAACCTTCTGAGAATTATACAGGAATGATTACAGGAATTCATCCCTTCCTCACTAATCCCTCGCCCCTACTGTACATTGAGCACCTCCCCCAACTGCCAAATTCCAACATACTTAACCCAAAATGCTGCGGAGGTAAATGTTTAGTTGTTTTGGTGGCTTGGTGGGGGACTTAATAAGCCCTAAACCTTGATTTTTAAACCCTGAGACCTAAACCCTCAACCCTAAACCCTGAACCCTAAACCCCAAACACAAAACTAGGTTGAGCAGTCCGAACTCCTTTTCAGAGGTCTCGTAAGATTGACATCTGGTTGCTTCTAGGTTAGGAGGACCCACACCCTGTAATAGTGGTAGACTAGGAATATAAGAGGACCCTAACATAATCCTTATTATCCCTTGTACGCACAACCCACCCTACCTAGACCCGCATACCCTACGCCATACGCGTGCTAAAGATACTTAATTTCCTGGTTGGTATTTTCTACATATTACAGTTCATACCTACGAAATGTTCAGGGTATAACCCCAAGTGGTTCAAGTACCTCGAAAGTAGATAACTGGGCCAAGTTGGGCCTATACAGGTAGTTCGTGTCCAAAGTTTATGAGCCGTAGTCTTAAACTCCTTATGATTATATATGGGACCACTATAGGGGTTTCTAAGGGGGAAACTAGGAGTTTAGACAATGGCTCATATATTCTTCAGGTACTTAAATCAGAAGGGCAAGATCTAGCTGAGCCATGGCTCGGTCAATCATCTATACTTGCATAGGGGGCGTCCGACACAAAAAAAAAGTACCATTCCGGTGGTCCCTATATTATAGCCTATAGGAGACTCTATTTGGGTCCGCCCCCCTTTTCTGGAAACTACCATCTTCCTCTAAATACCGCAAAACCACAGAACTTCTGCAAGACCTCACAACTTTGGTGGGATCAACGCTTGAGAATTGTGATCTGGAGTGCTGCGATGTTGGCTGCAAGCGTTGCTTCGTGAAAAGTGCGATCTACTAGTGGTGACATTCTGCCGGCAGGTTTCGGCTCTGGGGCGTAACCCCGCACCCTAAACACTAAACCTTTATCTGGTGTGCAGTGTGGGGGGCCAAATACTGCAAGCATATGTTGACCCCGAATTCGATGTATAATTATGGTATAGGATACCTGAAATAGACCTCGATACGAGATTTGGAATAATCTGGGCCGCAACAGTAGTGTTTTGGCACTAAGCCCAAGGAGCTTAACAAACAACTCTTAACCCCTAAACCGCTCAGAATCAGGATTGGGTGCGCAGGGGTCAGCACACCCTGATTGTGAGAATGGCCATCATGTGGGTACTCCAGTCCCAGAGAACCCTAGGCCCTAAACCCTTCAACTGCAGTTTCAGGGTAGCCATGCTGCTTTCTGTGCCAGGCGGGGAAAAATGCTTTCCAGCGCAATTGGTTGTCCAGATTTTGCTCCCTCTTCTTTTGTTCCAACAAGGCCTTATGCCCAAAAGCGACATGCCAAAAGCCAACAAAACAACTCTAAACCCTGCATCCGTCCGAGGCTCAAGCACTGCAGAATTCAGCCATCAGCTGGTTTCAGAGACTAAGTTAATACCAACATGCTATCCGATACCCTGCCTTCGTTTGAGCCCTATTAACCCTAGGGCCGCAGGTACCTACAATGGGTTCTGGGTTCTATATATTGCGTAATTAGTTACATAGCCCAGCAGCCTACTGTTTCAGCCATATGGGGTAAGCTACATGGACAGCAAGCCTCTGAGGGTTCATGCATTGTTGGGTTTGATATTGTTTCAGCTCAAGGCAAGAGAATTTGGGGGTTGAGGGTTTGGGATATAGTTCAGGTTTCAGGTTTTAGGGACAAGGCGGGGTGGGTTCTAGACAAGGGTCTCGTAGGGACCTTATTTGGAGGGCTAGAGTGATTTAGGAAGTAGGCCAGTAATGCGGATGACTGGAATATGGCCTATAGGGGTTGGCGTATGCTGACTAAGTCACCCTGACCCTCCAAGCATGTATATGGGTGGTTGTCAAAANNTTTTGGGTCCCTACTATAATACGGGGCCTAGTACGGGGCCTAATTTAGGGGACCCAAAAAGGGACCATAATTTTGACAATCCCCCATATTCGGAATTAAGCGGAGACCCTTGGGAGTAGGGACCCCCCAAACCTCTTCATCAGGGATATTGCTGCATCCTTGATCCCAAAGAGGTTGAAGTGTATCTGTATGCATCTGCATATCCATATGCTCCGTAAACCCCCTAAACCATCCTCAAGCCCCCAAACCCTCCACACTCACCCCCTACCGTAAACCCTGGAACCGAAATCCTTAACTATATACACACACACATGTACAGATATGTGCACATCCTTCTGTATATGCAGATGCACTAAGCGTGCTAATCGGTGGACATGTGGCATGGGCGCTCCAGATGTATCATCCGGGCTCGGCTTCCAAAGAGATGGGCTTGTTGTCGGGCAGCCTGCCTAGTGAATTAGCACAGGGCTTTGGGGCTAGGGGATTTTGGCTAACAGTTGGGGCGTATTGGGTTGGGGTTTAGGATTGCACCGCAGCTATATAGCAGCGATTTTGACCGCATGGGTACTGGAAAAGCACATGGACAATGAAAAGGAAACTGTTTTCGCATGGAATCAGATAGTTGGCATATAGTGCTTCGGGGGGACACCCAGATGGTCCAACTGTCAGAGGTAGGTACTGGAGTCTACCCAAACTGTCCATGTAGGTATATGCTATATACTAGGGGCCCAAAGCGGTTCCCATGTACCTACCTTAAGGCCCAAGTATTTACCATATAGCTACATGGAACCTTTGGGCTAGGTAAGAGCATTTTTGCGGAGATTGACGGAGTAGGTGGCTATTTGTTCATTCATCGCAATGTATATTCCCCTAGAGGTCCAAGGACCCAAATAATAGGGCTTTAGGGCCCAAATACTATAACATTAATGGTATTTGGGCCCTAAAGCCCTATTATTTAAGTCCTTGGACCCTTAGGGTTCGGAAGTATATTACGTTGCCCCTAGAGCCCCTTGAAGCCAGTTACTTTGGGGATGCGATGTGGTCCCGAGCGGCCCCACAGACCAAAATCAGTACTCAATTGGGGCGTTGGTCCTCGCAACTTTAGAAAACTAGCCGGGAGATACGTGATTGCAGTACTTAGCCTGTTAGGTTACCAGAACCAACCCCTTACAGCTGAAATTGTTCAAAGGGTTCAGTAGTGGGTGCGTAGCAAAAGATGATTCCCAGTGCAGCTGCCGCCTAGTTGGCCAGAACGAACGCTGCTTTGGGGACAAGGTTGTTTTCCGGTGGTTCATAGGACATAGGGAATTTTGTTAGAGAGGGATTATGTTCCCTTATTCCCTACGAACCATCTGGTAAGGTTGGGACTTTGCATGAAAGCGCTCCTTAAAATAGGCTGCAGTGTCACCATGAGAACCCTTGAGGCCAAGGAATCAGTTCAATTCTAGCGATCAGCCTGCATATGATAGTTTCCATAAATGTGTGGAAACCAAGAAATCTGCCCCTAGTTTGGGAAAATCCCTGAACCCAAAACCCTTAAACTCCTAAACCCTAAGCCCTGAACCCTAACCTCCTGAACTCTAGACCTGACATCTGAAACACAAAGCCCTACATCAGGAGTCAGTTCTTCCAGTCTTCCAGTGGACCAGCTCGCAAACTTTAGGATTTAGGGTTGAGGGCTAGTATGTACCATAATATCAAAATGTGGATCTATATTCAGTAATTGGAGTAATGGTTGTAATGGTTGTAATGGTGGTTGTTGTTGTTGTTGTTGTTGTTGTTGTTGTTGTTGTTGATTCTATGCTGGTAAGGGTGTAGGCTGCCACTTTAAGGTTTAGGATTTCGAGTCCCTAAACCCTAAACCCTAAACAGGCCTTGAGTGGGCAGACTGTCTGCGAAGTGCTGAAGATTCCCATCAGCCACAGCCGTAGCTTGCTCGCAACAGGTCCAGCCTGGGCCAGGATTTTGGGGTTTAGGGCTTTGGGTTCATCATCTCAAGTCCAAGCATTCACTTGTTTTGCAACGTTATCCAACAACAGAGAAATACCCACCCGCCCATTGGGTCCCACATCATTAAGAACATTTTGCCCTAACTTCTACATCTTGGACCCTAAACCCTAAATCCTGAATTCTCAACTTTAAACCCTGAACCTATAACTCCAACCCTAGGCCCTAAACCCTAAACCCTAGGACCTAAACCCTAGGCTCTAAGCCCTAGGCCCTAAACCATAGACCCTGAACTCTAGGGCCCCCTACACTCTAAGCCTTGAACCCTAAACTCTAAGCCTTGAACCTTAAACTCTAAGCCCTGAACCTTAAACTTTAAACCCTAGGCCCTGACCTTGCCCACGAGATTCCGGACTTTGCCCACAAAATCAATAACATTTTAGATACATATGATAGAGAGGTTTAGAGTTTAGGTTAGGATCTGTACTTTCCATTATCCCTATATTATACTCGTGTATTATACAATAGTTTCCAGGTTTTTTTCAATTTTCCATTATGCCTATATAACCCCTATATAATCCCTTTGTAGCATGGGGTTTGGGTTAATGGCTGAAGCCTAAGCCCTTAAACCTTAAACCCTAAAGCCTAAGAGTTTTAGTTCAGGGTGTGATTTGGCGGATGGTTATCTTGAATCTCCGAATCCTGGTAGCTCGGGTTGCCATAGCGCAACATGGGAGGTCTTGGCAGAGCTTGAGGTTTTCTTCCCCTAAAGGTCCAAGGACTGAAATAACGTGGATTTAGGGCCCAAATACCGTTAAGATTCTAGTATTTGGGCCCCAGAGCCCTATTATTTGGGTCCTTGGACCCTAAACCCTAAACCCTAAACCCTCTACATATCCCCCTATACCCCCTTTAAAGGGAGCCCTATTATTTGGGTCCTTGGACCCTTCAGGTTTCATGTTATTGTTATCCAGTGGGGGAGAGTTCGTCCTGGAGCCTAGCAGGGTCCAGGGTTCAGGGTTTTGGCGCTCGTCCCCTCGACACCATGCACATGCTGCATTTCTGGATCAATGTTAGGGATCCTTTATACTTTTTGGGGTATGGGATTCCATATATGTATGTAAAAAGAATCCTTTTTTCTTCCAGGGGTAATGTGGGCTCCGATTTGTAGTTCTAATTAGAACTCTTACAGGATGGGGGCACTATCCAGCCCACGATCACCAGGCATTGCCGTGGTTCCCGGTGTGTGCATGTGTGAACGGATCTCGAATGCTACGAAACAATCAATTGGAAATAGACATCTCTCAAAACCCAAAGCTCCTGCTACTACCCCTAAACCCTAAACCCTCTGATAATTACCGCTTTCATGGTTCCAGATTCCTTGTCTGGTTATGGTTTTCTTCACCATGATACAAGAAATTCTTTAGGCAGGCCCTCGTACTCACCCCTTTGCCCCCAAGGAGCCTGGGCCTCAAATTCAGCCTGGGCCGTGTAGTTTTCAAGTGCATAGCTGCGAAAATGGGCCCCACCGCGGGATACAGGATAAGTAAGGAGGTTATGCTGATGCAGTTATATCATCGTAAACTGTATACTGTTGATTTTGAGAAGCTCGCGCTCCCATTTTCCATAGATGTATCAGGAGCGCGTGGTAGCCCTAAACTGGAAACCATACCCCCCAAACCCGCTTCCGCGACAAATTCTTTACCCCGAACAGCTTGAAACACACCATCTTGTAGAGCTGCCCCTAATATCATCTGAATTAGATACTCTTACTGGGTGGGGGCAGTATCCAACCAAAACATTACGGTTCCCATATAGCTATTATCCCAGTTTCCATTTCATTGTCCATCTTCTTATCCATTTGATTCTCCATCACTGGTGTAATCTCCCTTTAAAAGCATTAAACCCAAATCCCTAAACACCATAAACCTTGCGAGCAGTCCTAAGGCCACGATTTGGAAAATTGGGTCCTGCAAGCCAGCCGTTCGTTACCGGCCCTTGACGTCCGGCTGCTGTCCAAAAGTGAGGACACGTGGACCTGAGGGCACCTGTACGCAAATAGTATCAGATGTTGTTTTCATGTTCATATGAGCTATAATCTAAACTCCTTAATGAGGGGTTATATAGGGGATCATATAGGGGACTACTATAGGGTCTATGAAGGGGGATACTAGGAGTTTAGACGATAGCTCATATAGTATTCGTGCTACTCATATCAGTGACAGAACCGGTGCGATTACTGTTAATCGTATCATTAGTTCTTGGAACCCTCAACCCTAAAGCCGTTAAAAACCATAACTAATACCAGTATGACTTGATGAGTAGGACCTGCTTCGTTGGGTTGGGTTGGAGTTCACATATTTCTGTGCCTGTGCGAGAATCTCGGACGTTGTAGGCACGTGAAGGTTTGGGACAAATACTCATGATTGTGGGAAAGGTTTCTTGATTGTCGTAAAAGCCGAAACTGTTACGAGTATCCCCTCATGATTCGCATACAAGTGCAAAATTACGTACTCTGAAAGCCTCGTTTACATTTTTTGAGCTTCAAGTGCTAGACTACCCGCACCAGCTCGGATACAGAGAATCCATACTCCAGTACATGGTAGCTTCCAAAAAATTAGGGTACCCCAATATAAACCCCAATATACTCTAGTCCTTAGTATAGGGACCCCCCAAAAAGGTACCCCCAATTTTGGGAAACCCCCACATGACTTGCTACAAGCACCAGTCCCATGAAAGGTGGAGGATGGAGGAGCTAAGCCTTTCATTTTAGGATTATGGCTTGGACCTGACAGGCCGGACCCTAAACCCTAAATCCTAAGAACCCTA